>JAGDQP010036777.1:1001-18909 GCA_022664845.1 Lepisma saccharinum | reverse complement strand
TGACCCGTTTGTATTACAAATTTGTAAATAGCTTATGCAGATAGGCAATATTATTCGATATTGTGTAATAGCTACTCATAATGTGTCGGCGGCCATTTTGTTTTTCAAGAATGCTTTCAAACGGACATTTTCGTGGCATTCTTCGGAATTGTTTTCAGTACAATCAGTAGTAGTAAAATCGTTTTTTTTTAATGCAAAGTAGATCTGATCATAATCAAAGGTCACAAAATTCAACACCTTGTTCTGCATAAAATGAGTTACTTCCCTCAGTTTCAGAGATAGAGAAATAATATTATTATCGTTAGAAAGGTAAGATTACACTCTATAACGTTTACTTCGAGACGATTTTCCATATCTCTGGTAGTTTCAAAGTTATCCGCCATGAAGCAAGCATAAAGAAACAAAGAAACCCAAATTTTGTAGACCAAAGTCGCCATATTTAAAGATGGCGGCACTATATAAGAGTTATGCTCACTCAAATAACTTTCTGCATTCATTACCTTTAATTTGACACCAGAATGAAGTTTTTATATTCATTCTGTGATGAGATATAACCAGTTAAGCACAAATGGGTGTGTTCGCGCGGCGGCCATATTGGTGACGTCATTTTAGGGGTCAATGGACACTTTTACAGGATGGTAACATGCAAATTCGATTTCACCGTATTTTTCTCTATAAGAATCAGTCATGAAACCCAATTGACAAAGAAGTGCAACCTAGACCCCACCTAGCCGTCCGCCTAATATTGCTGATATAGTGAATATAAACCTACCATCTATACGATATTTTAACTTTTTCATTTCTGAAATGCTAAATGTGACATATTATGACCATTTTTAAATATTTTTCTTTTTTACACGTTAATCTTTTATTAAAATGTCATCAACTTTTGAAAGATCTTTAAGATCATTAAATGGAATTTGAAATGAAACTCCTTTGTTTTCATTTTATACACACGTTATTTTTAAAATATTTATAATAATTTATATTCTTAAATTCCCTAACACTATTTTGTTTTTGTATTCATTCCTAATGAGCACTAAGAGCAGCCATTTTTTTCACTAAACTTGCATCTTTGCTAGCAACTCGATCAAAGGCTTTCATTTCTAAATCTTCATATGCCATGTGCCTTGAAACAATGTCTTTAAAAATGTTATAGGCAATATCATGTTCACGGCATGCTTGGTCCAATCTATTAATTCCACGTTCACCTCTTGCTAATCGTTCATCTACACGTGTACTTGGACCATAAAAGCTATAACCAGACAAATGTAAATTACTAATAATACCATTAACTAAACCTTTACCTCCGTAAGGTTCCCAAAATTTTGTTGGAAGTGTATGTTTAATTTTAATTAGATGACCTATTTCCTTAGGATTAGATACAAAAAATAATTGTGAACATATCATATCCATTATTCCAACCTTCTCATTATGAAAATTTGTATTGCCCGCATTTTAATCACCTGCAATGACAAGTAATCAGTTCATCAATTTTCGAACAGCATTCATCCATATAAATTCAACAGGTAAATTTGTGTATCTCTTTATATCTAAGCCCGCTTAAATAGGATGATCACCAGTTGAAGATTTTAATTCAATCCAAATAGGTTTAATGAAATTTTTGTACTTTTCACTAATGCTTGACTTTCCTCTATTTTGTGTTGAATCATATTTTGACATAATGATTTACTTATTTTTAGATCTTTTGTATTTGTTTTATAATCATCAGTAGAACATAGTATAACAGGTTGTTTTCGAGTTAATATTTCCCGTAAGTCTTTTGTTTCCTTAAACATTTTATATAATCCAACTTGTCCTATCTTAGTTTCATCATGCATTAAAAATATCTTAAACAAAATGAACATTAAGGCTATCAATTTTCCAATGAATTTTACCTTGAATATCTTCTGAATAAAATCCAAAAACTTCATTATTTTCAACTTTATTTATAATTAAGTATCGAGTGGCTAAGGGTATTAATTGTACCTCTTCAGGAGGTTTTTGCTCTATTTGTTGATGTTTTGATGTGAAGAAAAGTTTTTAATGAAATGAAGTTTCACTTGGTGTTTGGGGATAATTTAAAATATCTTGATTTGAAACAGGAATAAGTTAAGTGATTAAATTACGTTTATCATCAGTTATACCTATAATTTTTGGCCTAAATTAGTAATAACATCTATAATTGGTTTATCAGCCTTCTTTTGTCTCTAATAACAACTAGGATGACCCTCTTTCCAACCTTTAAATCTTTTTACGATATAATCTTCTAATATAATATTTGCATTTGATTCATCAACAGAACGTTTGGACATTTTTTCATCATGGTGTTTATATTACAACGTAATGATTTAACATAAGGTTACGTTACAAGGATTACAACGTTACCTTTATGAAATAACTAAAATCGATTAATTTTATTTCAATATTTTCCTTCGTTTAATTTTCGAATAATATCAATTGTTGAAAAAACATAAGGTTCTGACAAACAACTTGAACAAAGATCTCCAGAGCTTGAAAATGGCATATGACCCATTATATATTCATCGAACACATGCTTGAAATTCATATTATCCTGTCAGAATAAACGTAATAAACATTCGTGTTGTCTCTAGTTATTTGTTTGGTACTTTAGTGAATTTTTGTGGTAAATAAAAGTAATCCAACTTTTATGTCGACCTTGTGTAAAATAGTTTCATACTTCATTTTGATTTTCTATCAAAAATAACAACGGACCCTGGTAAACATTTTTCAATGGAATTACTGATGAAGAAAATGATGCAAGTGGACCCCGGTAAACATTTTTTCAATGGAATTACTGATGAAGAAAATGTTGCAAGTTTTTGTTTTGAGCTTAATAAATTTTCTGCTTTATTATATATTTCTTGAAGTTGATACATTGATTTTTCTAAACTTTTTTAAATTATATACTAGTGATAACCTTTCCAATCAAGCCACACGGGATTTAAAATAAAATTATCAACTAAAAGTGTTGTTTTACTTGATCCAGAACTACTTATAATCAAATATTATTTGATGATAATTCACCGTTACGTTTTGTATATGTGTTTATTTTATTATATTATTAAAGATATGTCAACCCAAGAATGATGTTAAACCAACCATGATGTTAAACCAACCATTTAACATAGACTTTATTATTTTTCTTTCTCAATACTTTTTCAATTAAATAGGTATTAGGAAATATTGTTAGCTTTAATTCATGTTCGTAGAATCGCCCTTCAATTACTTCATTTCTTGAATCTGTAAGATGATATGTTAGAGGATTACTATGGAAAACTTTTGCAATTTGAAACAGTTCTGTACCCGAGTTACATGTAAAACCACGGTCAAAAACAAGTTATTTAAATTTACTAATTCTCACGTAATCACTCACTTAAAATTTTTTAGACATAAATTTTTAGCAGTAAATATTTGGTATTAAATCTTGTTCATTTTCTTTCAAAATGGCGTCAATTGGTTTCATTTTTACGTATTACGTTCTGATTATTATATTTGTGCGCTAGTTCAGTTAAAATACTAACCCATTTATATTTATCCCTTTAGGGTAAATTGTTGCCACATTAAATTACGCAATGTCTTATTAATTCTTTTAATAATACTTGCCTTAACATCACTGTTGGTGTAATAATATTTAATATTAGTTTGTTTCATTAATTTCTCAAACTCTGAATTATAAAATTCACGACCTCTATCAGTTCGTAAAAAAATTGTCACTCTGTTTACTTCATTGAGAACAGAAGAAATTGCTTGTGTAATTTCTTTTCCACCTTTATTCTTAACAGGAATAGCTCAAGTAAATTTTGAAAATGTATCAATAATAGTTAATTAATACTTCTAACCTCGATTAATTTTTAAATGCCTTTTAAATTTCCACTATCCGTTTCTACAAGGTCTGCTTGCCAAAGATCATGTGTTAATTTAGTTACAATTGGTATTCGAGGGTAGGGTCATCTTGCTGGTTTAAGTAACTCAGCAACTATTTTTTTTTCGAATTGATTTTAATATTATGATTTTTTTCTATTTTAAAAGTTTGTTTTTGATTAGATTTTAGTATTCTTATTGTAAACGTGTAATGAAGAGTAGATAAATAACAATTTAATGCTCTGTAGGTACAGGATAATTAATAATTATTCTATCCCCTGGCTCAATATCAAATTCTTGTTCATCTATTTCTGGTCGTTGAATAAGGCCTGGAACCCTAGACCCCTCATGTTGCCCTAGTTGTATATTTCGATATTTATCACATTCTTTTGAATAAATATCCATAATTGGAAAATCTTTATGCTTCTTTCGCAAAAACATAAAACCAATAAAAAAAATTTACCAATAAGAAAAATCAAAATAATTTTGGTTACCATCAAACACATATGTTTTACACCTCGAAATTCACGTTCTTTATGTGGAGAAGAATACACATTCATAATTTGAACACTTGTTAGTTTATTTATATATTCACTTCACTTTGAATCTAAATTTACAAAGTTATGATATAGTTCAACATTACGATTATTATAATCTGTAACATTTACATAATTCGAACTCAAATTACTTACTGTATCTTGTATATTCCATAATTCTGTATTGGCAGGCATTAAAATAAATATTCTGTGATGTTTGTAATGTTTGTAAAAATTCTGCATTGGTAGATTATTCTAAACTCATTTAAATTTGTATATTTTGTTGGTAAAGTGGAGAGTGTATTAGATATTGTTGTATTATTTGTTTGTATATCACTTAACTTTTTTCTGAATTTCTACAATTGTAGATTCATTACAGGTTGTACTTTCCTCTAACTTTTTCAATACATCTTTTAAAAAACATATAATTTCATTAACTCCATGAACAGAAATACATTTTGTATGTTTCTTAACCGCTTGTTTTAATAGCTCTTCAACTTTGTTAATACATCTTGAATACCAGAGATATCTTCCAAGGTTGGTAATAAAGTTATACTAACCTGAAGATCTTGTAATTGTATTTTCAAGTGTTTCTAATGTTATTTGAATGTTGAAAATAACCTTTTTAATATTTTCAAACTCTTGTGATATGGTGTAATGAATTAATAGTTTCTTGTATAGATGTTAAATTTGTTTGAATTACACTAATATCACTTTCTGTTTTTACTGTGAGACTTTTTAAAGATTCACGACTATTCGTAACACCTAATTATTTTGGTGTACTCTTTTGAATTTTTTCCTCAATCAGTTTGAATAGTTTATATTATATGTTGAAAGGTGATTAAATCGGTACGAAGATCAAAATTCGCCAATTATTCAGTTTACCAAGAGCATCTTGTAAACTACTCACTTCAGATGGCAATGTATTAACAATAGTTTGAAGCTGATTTAACGTAAATTGTATACGTTATCTCGGATACTCAACTTAATAATGTGTCAAATTCCTCTAACTTTTTATTAATTTCTGATACATCCGTATACACATGTAAATTAGCAATTTCATCTCGTAATTTATGGGTTTCATTTCGAAATAAATCAAATCACTTTCCAATTTAGATATTACATGTTTAATATTTATTAAATCCTATTGTAATGGATTATTTTGTACTTTATTTTACAATGTTATTACTGCTGTTTGAAGATTATTAAATGTATTTTGTAACTCTGTTAGTTTTCCTTTTAAACCATCCAATATGTTTTCAAATATTTTTTTTTATTTTCATTAATTTGTTTTGAATGTTAGTAATTGTATCTTCAACCTGTGTTAAATCATTTTGAGAAACAAGATTTGTCTATATTGATAATACAGATTTTAACTTATAATCAAGTCTTCTAACAACTCAAGAAGTGTGTTTTGCGCAATAGAAATATCATTTTCTATATCTGAAGGTGAAGAGTTTCGAAGAGCATTAATTTTATTTTTAAGTTATGTAATTCAATTAACAAGAATTATAAGATGATCATTATTTATTTCTATTTCAGTAGAGGGGGCATTAGCAGACATTCTGTAACGAAGATATCCAAAAATATCATTTAATATTATTTTTTTTATTATATTACAATTTTTACAAATATTTTAATTTTATATTTCAAAAATTATTTATTACATTCTATTATTCTTCACACCATCAATGGATAGAATAAGCGGTGAGTTTCTTAACGTGGTATTCCTAGTAGGCCTAACCCACATTTTATTTGTTATTATATTACTTGATGTTAGCACATATTTCATCATTATATTATACCACAAAAAACTGTGTGTACATTACAATTCACAATTTTATTTTATCATCATGTTGGTCTAAGACAACCTTGGTTACTTGGTTGGTGCTTAAATTATGATTTTTTGAATATATTTCAGTTTCTGTTTTTCCAATGATATTACTATGAGATAAACAATCTTTATAATCTTCAAATGTAATTTATTTTTTTACAACAATTTTCCTTATACTTTTATTTTTTTATTTCTTTATTATCTTCTGTTTTTATTGCATAATTTTATGATCACACAACAACTAATTCTCTAATTAGCACACCTTTCAATTCATGTTTCATTTTACCTAAAACCTTTTTATTTTGTAATGAAATATTATATTTATTATTTTCAGGATATCCTGAAGTATCAAAATATTCAATTATTTGTTTCATGTCATCATACAGTTTTTCAGTTTTAATATAATAAATAAATGCATCCGTGCCTTATATAGGCAATAGTTACGCTATTACCATAACGATTCTTCATTATATTATAATGGAATTTATACATTGCTAGCTTTGAAAGCTCAACTACTTATGTCCCAACTTAAACTGGATTATCTAAAGTCATCGATTATTTAAACATGTGAAATAATGAGAGTTCTTCATTAAATTTTACCCAAGTTTTAAATTGTTTTTTGGTAACAATTTTTTTATTTTTGTTCATTACCTACAACCTTAACATCAATACGTTTTCTAACATCGTCCATTGTTTTACCGTAAACACTATTATTTAATAATTTACATAAATCCTTTTCAAATTCTACCGATCTCTTTGTACGACGATCAGTATTAAAATTTATGTAAGGGAATAACCATTTAGATTGTCGAAGCCATAACATTTTATATACTAATTTTAACACCAAACCATGTTTTAGATAAAATGATAACATTCTATAGTGTATAACATATTTATTTTTTGCTTTCAATGTTAGTAATAATTTTTATTTTTTTCAATTTGGTGGTATCTCATTAATAGGTGCAAATGGGAAACCTGTATGTTCATCATGCAATTACTCGGGACATATTATATCTACTTCAGCAAAAAATCCAAACTCATTATCTACTAGCCAATTTAAAATTTTATCCTTATTAAAATTGCCAATATTTCTTTCTCAATAAAAATCTCCTTGTGGTAAAAATTCATTAATTACCAATCCATATAAATTATTCATATCTAAATATAATAAATAAGATGTTTTCTTTTCAGGATCGAAATTTTTCAAAAATAGATAATTAGCTTTAACATATCTCAATACAAATTGTATAATTCCTCCACGTATAGATTTTTCTATAAACAAATACATATTAATATCAGAAAATAATGCAAGTTCAATTTTTGTTTTATACATCATAGCCTTCCATACCAAACCGAGAATAGTGCAATTCACGGGATCGATTTCATATGCATTAATACAAGTTTTGCGAAAACTTTCTAAAACATCTGATGTAAGAAATACATTACATGTTAAAAAGTGATCATGAAAATCAACAAGTATTTCAAATTTAAATTTATCCCAAACTATTTGAGCACAGTTATAACCCTCATCGGAACTATCATTTTTATTTAGTGTATTATAATAAGCTTCTTTACATTGTGGTTATTTATTATTAAAATTCTTAAAATTGGTTACATATTCATAAGGATATGTTCCCTTACGAGTAACCAAAGATAAGTTTTCATTATTGAATTATTGTGAAGTGTATATAATTTGACCTCGCTTTAATTTAGAGACTAATGCATGAAGACTATATGGTAAAAATCTAAATTTATCTAAAAATTTCAATTCAATTTTTCTTCCATTATTGAGTTCAAAATATTTAGAAATTGTAATATATTTTTCCTCACTTTGTGGTATAACATTTATACCACATGGAATACAGCCAAGTTTCTTTTAAAAATGATAATCATAGCCACTGAGATTATGTCAGAACACACGAATAAAATTACTTTGAAGTTTTACTTGTAAATTGCAATTACTACATAATGGTTTATTATATTATCTGTTAAATGATTATGATGGTTTATCTTATAATTTTCATTTGTATATACAGTATTACAAACCGGTACATATAATACTGTATTACATATTCTTCCGATTGTGTCTTTGTTAGTGATATCATTTGTCTTTGATGGTCTAATATATTTACAATTGTTTGAAATTCATTTTCCACTGCAAATAAAAGACGCTTTGCTACATTTTCACCTCGGTATATAACAGTTTTTGATGTTTTAAATTGATTTGCGTAACATAAAATACAACAATAACTATTTACTCTATGGACATAAATTTGTGTTGTAACTGTACCTATTTCTCTTTTCAACTGAATTAAACACATTCAAAATCTGCTATAATAAAAACATCAGTATGTGATAATAATTTTAATTGATCAAACTTTATTGTTTGTCCATATTTTGGTAAATTAACTTGTGTTATTGTATAGTCTTTACACAATTCTGTATGTTCTACTAATTTTTCATCTGTATTAAAATGTAGTAAATATTGCTTACAAATATGTATTTGTTCTGTATGTTTAGTTAAATTGACTTCTAATTAAACGTGATATACTTTAATTAGAGAATAATGTGTGTTTGAATCTTTAGTATGATATAATAAATGTCTTTAAAATATTATTTATTATCATTAATGTGCAATGGAAAAAAGTTATTTTTATAATTTATTCCATATACATGAATAAATATTTGTTTATTTAGATATTTTTGATTAAACTTTTTTCATATTTATTTATATTTGAAATTGCAACTGAAAATGTTATTTTAGTTTTCTCAAAGATTGGTAATATGTCTATATTATCATACTAATTTGATACAGAATAAGCATTATCTGTCACAGGATATAGTGCAGCAAGAATACGTTAGAGAAAACACATGTTATCATCATTATATTGTATATTTACAACAGCCTTTTTTATTTTATCAATTCTGGTAGATATATATATGATGAAGCACGCAAAGGATCATATTTACGAATTTGTATATTTAATATATGATTCGGTACACTACATAAGGACTAATAAGAATTTTCAACAACCCGATTTCCTTGATGTACTAAGAGATTATTATTATATCTTTTCAATTATTTTATTTTAATTTTTTCTAGGTAATATAATTGCATTCCCACTATGCACATAAAATCTTGTTTCTAGTGTTGATGTTTATATTTTAAGAGTAGAAGTAAGAATAAAATTAAGTTTAAAAGAAAAGTAATTTATTTCTTGTTTCAATGTTTTAATGCACTTATATCAGAGTCTAATTCAACTGTTTCAAATTATTATTAAATGTAGTTTCAACAAGTGTAATTTCGTTATTAAGTTTTCGTGTTTTAGTTTTGGTTCCTCACCATGCATTTGTCTTATATGTTTTGCTATATTGGCTTTAAACAGTGATTATTTGAATATATAACATTTTTGATTGCTTGTATTTTTATTAAATATATACAGGGTGGTGCAAAATTCAGTTTACAACGCTTGGGAGAAGAATCTACGCATGAAAACAAACAAAAAGTTTATGTGACAATGTATTAAATTTGGCGTCATTTCCGAGTTACAAGCTGTCGCAAATGGCGGCAAAACGACCTGTACATTTCATTGCGGACAAAGGAAAGGTGCAACAGCAAGCGGTCCCAAACATTTTAGAGAAAATAATGCCTGAATGACACAATGGTGGCAGAAGCAGGGCGGTTGGGACGCGGCGCAAGGAATTTTTAAAAGGGTGGTACTGATGTGGACAGTTTGACATGCGGAAAAGGGATGCAGAAAACGAGAAACGGTGGATCACGCATGTACGATACATAACCCGAACCGCCGGGAGTGAGTAGTAGCGCTAATGGTATGTGCAACAAAGGTATCTACTACATCCACACCGGGAGTGAGCAGGAAACTTGTTCTTGGAACGAAAAACAGTGTATTGGTTAATGCGAGCAAGGTGTTACCCCACCATAACGCAGTATACCCCACCCCTAGACAACCACTGCCAACGCCAATGAACTCTCGTGAGGTATGCCGAAAGTGTTTGTGAGCGAGAGCCGTGAGAAAGTATGTTCAAAGAGTCTATACCGTGCGAAAGGATGGAAAAGGTATCGGAAAGGGCCGTATTGAATTTTAAGACTCAGTGGCATCTATGGCCTATGCCGTGGGAAAGGATTTGGAAAGGTAGCTGCCAAGGCCAGTTTAGTATAGGTACCCTCCCGGAATTCACCTGACGGGACTACGAAAAACCTTGGGGAAACCCAGTCAGGATGGTCGGACCAGGAATTGCAGACCACCCGAATGCAATTCCATGCGCTCCAACAGAGCTAAGGACCTGCAACATTGGTATCTACTACATATACACTCGTCGTGTTTCGAAACATACAACGAAACATTCTACTACCGAGGCGCACCGTTCCCTTGCATCCCGTTACAAACACTATGATTAGTACGTAGTTCTTCGTAGCAATTTTTGTAAAACATTGTTGCTACGTACTATACCAAACTATTGCGTGTTCTTCGGATCAGTGTATGAACCGAACTGCCAAACGCTATTTCGACAAAGCTTCGTGTTGGTGTCAGCGCGTGAGCTCCGCTAGGGGCGCTGGACGTAAGGTCAGGTGTGATGTATGAGATCTTGGTGATACGAGAGAGCGTAGCCCACTGTTGATTTGCCTGCCAGTGTTTCGTGTTCCAGCGTGGAATAATAGTAGGGGGTATATGGTTGAATTACGCCAAGGAGAACAAGAGAACAAGTGCTGTAGTGTAGTGTTTCAGTTAGTTGCTCGTGTGGAAATAACTCTATGGCTTTCCGTGTGTGACAGAAGTTGTAATAGAGTAGTGAACCTGCAAGAGGAAGTGAAGCTCACAGTTGTTGTTAGCAAGTATGAAACAAAACAATGGTGAACTACTCCACCCAGGAGCTTGCTGATATGCATCTCATATATGGCGAGGCCCATCAAAATAGCCGTGCAACACGTCGTCTGTATCACGCACGGTTTCCAAATAGGCGGTTACCATCACACGTCTTCTTTCAATGCCTTGATGTGCGCCTGCGTGAAACAGGATCTCTGCTACCCAGTAGTGGGGACCATGGAAGACCCCGAACTGTCCGCACTGTGCAATTTGGGGAGGGAGTACTGGATGCAATAAGGAACTGCCCTAGCACCAGCACACGTGTCATTGCTCTCCCAGGAAACAACCATCATACAAATGTACTTCGCGTTCTGCAGGCGGAGGGCATGCACTCATTCAAATTGCAAAAGGTGCACGACATCTTGCCTACGGACTTTCCCTTGTGTGTGGTATTTTGCTAATGGTATGTGCAACAAACGCATGCCAACAAGCAGTTCCCAACATTAGTTTTCTGGACAGATGAGGCAATGTTCACCAGGGATGGCGTGTTCAATGCGCACAACAGCCACGTCTGGGATGTAGAAAATCCGCACGCCGTCGTTGTTCAACAGCATGAACATCGGTTCGCTGTGAACGTGTGGTGTGGCATAGTAGATGAATGGGCTTCTGTGGTGCAAAGGGAGGCGGATGCTGCACATTATCCATGAAAACGCTACGAACATATGACTCACCCTGGTAAAAGTTTCCTACATACCATAGACCAACTCCAGTCCTAAAAATCCTCCTCACCGAAACTTCCATTCCCTATAGAGAGGGTGTAACCCTCTAGTGGGTTCTCGCCACCTAGTGGCGAGCAAAAGAGACTTTAGGTCTCTTAAAAAAAATACAGCAAAGAATTTGTGAGTAGAATTCTTGCGTCACTCTTCCCTTTACCCCGAAGGGGTTCTTGTACTGATATCATTTATTTTGTAAGGCTGCCAATTAAAGAAACGTACATAGTCTTCATACAAAAGGTCAATTTTGGACCATGGTAGGAACCGTATCTCGAAAACGGTAACTCCCATAAAAACATAAGCATCAATTTGCCTCTACTAGGCCCGCAATTGACTCCCAAAAGCTCCTGGTACCAACCATTTTTTGCTAAAGCAAAAAGACAGACAGAATGACACAGACCCTTTTCTATCATTTGTGAAAATTCTATGGGGCTAAAAAAGTCATAACTTTTGAACCGCTTCACCGATTTTGATGTGTGATACACCTTTTGAAAGGTATTAATGCGTAGATTACGATGCCGCAAGTTTCGGCCGCCTATAGGGTCTAAGGTCAGTGCTATCACCAGAATGTGAAATCCTGATTATTTTTGTTTTCAAACCGCCCTATGGGGTCCCTGGGAGGTCCTATTGATCCATCTTTTTCTGTGCCTTAGTATGGCTAATAGCTTTCAAATACAAGTTCAAGCTTCAAAATCGGGCTCATAGTTCGCGAGATCTGGAACTAGCTGTATATATGTTAGCGCTGCTGACAGACTCAATTCTTAGCGTCACTCGAAGAACTACCGTTCTTCGTGATTATGAGGGATAAAGTTATGTTGAACTAGAATGGAGTATTGATGAAATAGCCTGAAAACACATATTTCGTTTTGAAATAACGATGGAATTGAAATCCAAATGCAGACAAATCGTTCCTTGTTATATGGATATCGATTTGTGTTAATCTGGGTTTCATTTCTTACGTTATTTCTAAACGAAATGCATGTTTTCAGCGTATTACATAATTACCCGCAGAGAAGGGTTATGTACCCTTATCCCTCATAATTATTCACTTACGGAAAACTTACTTCAGCTCGTAGAATTCTAACCCAAAATGACATTACGCGATCCATTTCACATTTAAGAAAATCAATCAAGATTCAATATGGTGGACTTCAAGATGGTAATACTGAAGAATATTCCCTCCAACAGGTAGCCTCTATTACCCAGTACCTGTTACTGTGTATATTACTTCCATTTCTCTCAGTAAGTTAAGAACATAACGGTATTTCCACACTTTTTGATCGCTTTCCACAGCCAGAATTTGACTTTTTTATCATCGGTATCGGTATAATTGCTCTCGACTGGCCAAAATTTGCAAGCGCACATATTTTGACATTATAATCATTACGGAAGAAAACATATATAATTCTTGTCTGCCCCATCAGTATGTTCGTTTGTAAGATATACGTATAACACGCACTTTTGTACTAATAATTCAAACTTAATCATTAACTAAGTACATTTGTGCTTATTTAGATTTTTATAAGATTCAATTTGTGAAATTCTACCACTAATTTACCAACAGCCATCTAATCCATCTTACTTAACTCCACCACGAAAATGCCAAAAGTGCATAAGGCGCATATGTAAATGCTATTAAATTAAACACGGTTGTTTTAGTTATTGCACCTGCGAGAAATAAGAACGCTAAAATTCATATGATAGAAAAATCGTTCATGAAAAAATTTATACATTTCATGTACTGGACAGTTTATTTCAAAATACTAAATGCTAATTGTATCATCATTACACCTATCCCTATATTTTGTTTAATCGTGAATAGTTTTAGTTCATATTTTATTGAACTGTATAAATGTAAAAAATAACAAACTTAATGACGAGCTATATGTGAAGAAAAGTTATCCAAATTTTCATTTTACTTTGATATTTGTCTTACGATTAAATGTCAATAGTACAATGATTAAATGTTATTCATTGAAAAGAAGTTCATAAATGGTTTTGTTTTATGGAATAGTATTACTGAATGGAGAGATGATAAGAAATAGCTAAATCATAGTGAATTAAAAAAGGAAAGATATTTGAGAAAAAATAATTAGTTTATTCCAGTTATTTCAAATATTACAGCATATTATAAAGATTGAAGCAAAATGGTTTTCGTTAATATTTCACCAACTTAACATTACTTGGTGAATATATCAAATTGAAGTAAATTTTATGAGTGTAAATTTGATACGGGACGTAAAACCTGAATTTGTGGCTGTTTTCGAGTTATGCCATTAATTTTCTAATTTGTCGCCGTCAGAAAGTTTGGAAGTGAACGGCTATCTTGAAATCTGACCTCTTCCAGACAGTGGTCTGTGGAATCTGATTTCCTTAATCAAGAGCATTTATTGTCAAGGAAACTTTCTCCAGTGGGACACGAAAATTAGCATGAAGCTTCCACAGTGCATTGATAATGTGTTCAAATAAACACTCCTGTAGTACTACGTTTCGAAGTTTCACGGAACACGACTTCAAAGTTTTCGAAATTTTGTTCTCAACTCCTGGAGGGTAGGCAATACTTCAAACATATGTGTTAAATTTATGCAAGCACTGAAGATAATTTAAATGTTAGATTAAAGTTTTTGTTGAAGTTAACTTGTTAATTAATTGCTCTGATTCCTGTCAAATGCGAATATTATATAAATACAGGGTGGCCCAAAGAAAACTTCCCATTCCGTCACTTTCGTAACCAATTGGTTTCCAGGATTAATGTTCCAAGCATGTGTTCATT
Source organism: Lepisma saccharinum (assembly GCA_022664845.1). NCBI lineage: Eukaryota > Metazoa > Arthropoda > Insecta > Zygentoma > Lepismatidae > Lepisma > Lepisma saccharinum. Next base: position 4,282 of record JAGDQP010036777.1, on the reverse strand, counting down.
TACTAGTTTCTTTGAAAGTTTGGTGGGTAAGTGTGTTTGCAATTCTCAAATATTATAAAGTGAAACTTGGTAGGGAAGGTAATATTTTGCATTATTTAACGCTGTAAGTACTCCAACTATCACCATCATTATAAAAGAACTCCTGGAAATTTAAACGTGCTCACTATGATAAATTTAAACGTGCTATCGCATGTTCTGTGATTCAATAGCACCCAGCCCCTGTGATTAATACGTTAATACCGCGAATTTCAGTGCAGCATTGCATGTTGGAAAGGGAAAACCCGCTGCCAAATATCGTGCCTTAGTTATGGTACCAACTCAGCATTTGACTCGTAACATTGATAGCAACTCTGTATATTTTCAGCCAGCATGTTTGGCAGCGGGATTCGAACCCACGTGCTTCGCAACGCGCAACTTGGAACTGAAATTCGCGGCATTAACGTATTAATCACAGGACTTGGGTGCTATTGGATCACAGAACATGAGATAGCACGTTTAAATTTATCATAGTGATATTTTCAGGAGTTCTTTTATACTAATGATGACAGTTGCAGTGCTTACAACGTTAAATAGTTCAAAATGTTACCTTACCGACCAAGTTTCATTTTATAATATTTGAGAATAGGAAACGCAATTTCCCGCAAAAGTTTCAAAGAAACTAGCAAATGAACGGGGCGATGACAAGGTGTCACGACGACAAGTTATACCACATTTTGTGGGTCAACTTGTCGTCATGACACCTTGTCGCGGTCCCAAATGAACACATGCTTTTGTAAATAGAACCTAAAGACAATTGACATGATATGTCACTTGACCTACGCTGTAATTTAAGAAAATGTCACATTTTCCACTAGACCAGTGTGCGAATTAACGGGGGGCGGGTGCCCGGGACTCCCCCCCTGGAAAATAAGTTTCCCACCCTGACAAATTTATTTTTCGTCCCTGCCTGGGATAAATTTCTTCCCCTAGAAGATGTATCGATCAAGATTAGATAGAAAATTGGAACATTTTTATTTGAAAGAAGTTGAAACTATTTTCATGCAAGTGACAGGGGTGTATGAAGTTTTGCTAGCAGGTAAGGAACCTATTTGGAAGCCATTTCGTTTGTGATGTTTATCAAATAGCTTAATGTGAATGATTTAGTAATCGCCTATTGGAAAATGGGACTCTCTTCTCTCTCTTACTATATATATATATATATGTTACCTGTTGAAATCCGTGCGTTATGTTTTATCCCCCCCCTGGGTAAAATGTTTAATTCGCACATTGCACTAGACCAATATAAAATGGGACAGCATGCAATGCTTGACCACCATGGCACGTTCTTCCTTAAATTAAAAAATGGGGTGTGTCGGGATTCCTCCTGAAAAGCAATAGGTTACGAAGTTAACAGGATGGGAAGTTTCCTTTGCGATTGGAAGTTAAATGCTGATTATCGTGTCCCACTGGAGACAGTTTCGTTGTGAATAAAAGCCAAAAAAGAAGAGTGCCGATAATTTTTGCACACTTAACTCCACTTATGACCCCGTCGGTTACTTGGAAAATTTGAAAATTTTATGCTTTACGTCGTGAACAAAGGAATTGATAGTCGTAGTGTGGAGTGGACATTATGTACACATATGTAATATTTAACCGAAACAAAAGGATGAAACACTTCTCATAATACCGATGGAACTATACTAGAAATTACAACCGTTAGATTTTCTTCGGTTGTGGATCAATTTTGCGCCGGTTTTTGGTTGTTACTAATTTGCATTTACGAGACTATAATGAAGCTATTATTCTTGACTCACAATCAGTTCTTGTTTTTACGTTCCAGGAACGCTTTCAGATACGCTTGGTATCAAATTGGCTACAGAATATACAGAACAGAAAGGCCGGCAAGGTTTTAGACTCCTCCGGAATATTACCTAGAGCCGTTGAGCTGCCATATGTGGCATTTGTTGAGTGAACAAATTAAATATAAGTAGTGTGTTTATGAACTAAAGCAGTGTGTGTATCTCCCTTGCTTCGAATTTCAACGTCAAACTTGGTAGGTAAAGAAGAATTGACGCCTTCACATTATATTGACGTAGCCCCTATAAACTCAATTTACAGGAGTGGAAGGGAAAGATTTACTGCATTACTAGGCCCTAGTGACATGTTACGGAAACTGTCCATTTGACAGTTATTGTCATCTTGTTCTTGTAAATACGACAATTGTGCACAAGATTTTGTGAAATTTATTTCTTGTTGCTGGAGATAAGACAAAGTAGCGACTAAAATGACCATTAATTATGAAATGTAATGCTGTAAACCCAGCCGAGGTAAGAAACGTTAATAGTAAGAATATTTTACAGAAAGGAAAAATCTGGATCACGGGTGGGATACGAACCCGAAATTTGCCATCCAGAACCCAGAATTTTTATTTCTGTAAAAGTCTCTTTACTGTAAAAAAAAAAGGGACCATAGTTTTTTAAACCTGTAAATTTGGAGACGTTAGTATATTACATATATTTTACTTTAAAGATATTTCTTTACAAGTTGATGTTTGTTTCCGACATCAACAATAAATTAATGAATAACAGCTTCAGACCTACATTTTTTTTCTATAGGAATATCTGTGCACATCCGGTATGCATTTTAACATGCTTTTAGTGTCTTTCTTTCCCCCTAAAAATGAAGCTGCTTTAGAACTATTTATGAGTATTTTCTTCACTGAATTTGAATTGAATTCATTTAATGGCTTTTAGGAGTCTGGGGGTCATGCCGGGATAGGATGGATGAAGGGATGTGGAAAAGTAGTTGGCCAGGTGTTTGAAGGTGTCAACCCATCATTTGCTTGGTGTGATTGACGAAAAAACTGGAAAGAACCTCAGTTAAGATAGCTGGCTGGTCCTTGGAGCCAATGTGGGACATCCCGGATGCTAATTTTTAGAATTGTTTCTCCTTTTAACTGTAACAATATGTCATCAATGCAGTTAATATTGTTGTTAATATGTATGTATTTACATAATATGAGTGTTTTATGTGATTTATGTTTGTACGTCAATTGGTAATATTTTAGATTGTTCTTTTTTTTTAACTTTATAAAAGTATTTATGTAATTCTAGTGTTTTTGTATTGTGCTTGTTAAACTTTATATCTAGCAAGAAAATACATTGTGCCACCTGTATGTGACATAAGCAAAAGGAGAATCCAAAACGGCTGAAGCTAGGATTCTTCTTAAATCTGACTAAAATCTGTAAATATAATGTAATAAGAATATTGGAAATAATAAACTGAATTGAATTGAATTGAAT
>JAGDQP010036776.1:0-18909 GCA_022664845.1 Lepisma saccharinum | reverse complement strand
AATAAGAGTGTCGAAGAAAGTAAACGCCAGTGAGGAAACAAAACATTATGAAAATAACAGTTTGCAAATACATACAAATACCGGGACTACTGGAAGAGAGCAATCACAAACTATTGATGATATGTTGACTACATTAGGTTATGGTAAGTTCATCAATAGAGAGGAAGTGGAATCTAAGAAACTGATATGGTCACTCTGGATGGAAAGAGGTTTCATACAAGAAATTCGAGAAGACGTAGGAAGATTGGTTAAGGCTTTAGGATGGTACTAAATACAAAAATGCATCAGGGTACTGATGAACTGGTAGATAAATAAAGTAATATGGTATCATGTTTGGAATTTTACTATGGATCATATGTATTACATTTGAAATGTACTTTTGTTGTGATATAAGGGTTGTTCATTGGAATTTGAAAATGATGAAGATATTCTGTTATGGATAATATTAATTTTTATCAAGAACATGCATCACATGTGGCGATGTAGGTCACATAAAATTTAACTGCTAATTTTGTATTGTGCAGTAGATATAAGTGGAAATCAAGTAAGTAAAACTAATATTGGATTATATTTTTTCAGAGAGGGGAAGTGAGACTGTTAAGTGAAAATTGAACTGTAAGAACGTAATACTTTTGCAGCATACTTAAGTACACTGTTTTAAACAAAAAGCCAAGGTTAGCGCTGTGTGGCTATTTTGTGATTTTCATTGCTTTTACTTTCCTTTAGTTTTTCTTTTCTTAGACATAGTCGTTACGGGTTGCCTTATGTGTGGGCATATCATTCGTCACTGAACCAGCATCTCTGAAGGTTTTAGATGCTACAAGATATAATTCGACAAGGAATATTGCATCTGGGTTATGTATATTATGTCTTTATGATTATTATATATTTGTAACTTGATGAACCGATCAGCAGCAGTTGTTGACATTGTCACAAAGTTTACCAGTCATTGTTAGCTATTGATATTTGGATATGATCTGTAAACAAACATCCTCTATTGTTTGGTGGTTAATGGTAAATAAAGATGGATGCATTTTAGATACTACACCGGTCACTTATATCTGTTTTGTGCATTGGTTATTATAGAATACATGACTGCGGGCTTGAATAGCAGATGTCCTTAGTCAGCATTTATAAGCGAACCCACTATAGTAAAACGGAACCTACTCTTGCTATACTATTAGTTGTATTTATGCATAGAAAGAGTAATTTAACAAATGGCGAACGAGGGTACGTCAAACACGAAAGTATTGCGATATGGTAAACAATGGTAAAACTTATTACTGGATATTTGAGAATATTTATTTACAATTAGTAGTAGTATTTTTCATAAAGTCATGGCTACAAATCTAATGTTGTTTACTCCTTATGATTCACGTCGGGATAAGATATCCTTATATCTCGAGCGTTTTGAATGTCATTGTAAAGTATTCGAGATAAAAGAAACAAAAAAGGTAGACTTACTGTTAGCATCGTTAGACAACGATACCTACGAAAAGTTGCAGATAAGTATTGCACCACTCAAAGTAACAGAGTTAGAATTTGATAAGCTAAAAACAATATTGCTACAATTGTTTGAAAGTAGATCAAATTTTCGTACAGAGAGATTTCACTTTCATGCGATGCTTCAACACCAAGGACAATCTGCTGCAGATTATATACAGGCATTAAAATCTCAAGCTATTAAATGTCAGTTTGATACATTCTCAGATGAAGCACTTATCGACCAGTTGATCTTTGGCATAGCTAATTCCTCTATTAGAAAACGGTTGTTAGCGATTGATAAGTTGACATTTGACCAAGCATCTCAATTAGCAATACAACATGAATCAATTGAGCGTGATAGTGCATTATTTGATCACAAGTTTGACAAAATTCATATTCAAGATCCACAAGTACACAAGTTATATGCGTCTCATAAACAACAACAGTCAGACATCTCAGATAGCAAAGTGCAAGAGAAAATGGTGCATAATTTAACTTCTGTGGACGCTCACACACACGCAGGAATTGTCCGGCGTTTAATAAATTTTGTGGATCATGTGGACGCAAAGGTCACTTTAAAGCTATGTGTTATAGGTTTAACAAGTATAAACAAGAAACCAAAAGAGATAATGAAGTCAAATGTTTAAGTCAACAACAAGAAAAAGGCGATTCAGATTCCAACGAATCATCGGGTTTTGGAATAAATGATATTTGGATAAATGTAGTAGATGCAGGACACGGTAATTCAGTATCTCCACCAAATATGATGAGAATGCTAGTGAAAGAAAGGTCATTCACAGCTATTATGGATACAGGAGCAGACCCAAACTTAATTGATAAAGAAACTGTTGATAAGTATCAATGGGAGTGGCAAACATTTGATGAACATTTATATGTTTGGGATTTAAATAGAAACAAGTTTGAGGTAGTTGGGAAAATAACATTACCTTGCATATACAGAAATGATTTGTATCAAATAGAATGGTGGATAACAGAAAAATCCCTACCGTACACAATATTTGGTCGCCAAGGTTTAGACATCATTTTTCCAAACTGGAGACAATCTCTAAGATATCAACGTTGTAAGTGTACAAAACGAAAAGTAAGGGACAATACAGTAGATAATAATAACGAAAAAGAATACGTCTCACATAGAATTACAAAAATAGATTGGAGTAATGAGAATAGATCTGGTCAAGAAAGGCAAAGATATCCAAGTAACAGTAATCAAGGGTATCAAAATAAAGAGTCTCAATGGCAAATAGTTTGTCAAACTTTACGTAATGAAATACAGGAACTACGAACTATGGTACAGGATATGACAAAAGTTATGGTGCAAAAGGATGACTCACCGAAACCAAAGCTTGAAAAATGTAATGAGGTAGAAGTGTCAAGTAACACTGAGGTGAACAATTCAGAATTGCAGAAAATAGAAGAAATAAGAGTGTCGAAGAAAGTAAACGCCAGTGAGGAAACAAAACATTATGAAAATAACAGTTTGCAAATACATACAAATACCGGGACTACTGGAAGAGAGCAATCACAAACTATTGATGATATGTTGACTACATTAGGTTATGGTAAGTTCATCAATAGAGAGGAAGTGGAATCTAAGAAACTGATATGGTCACTCTGGATGGAAAGAGGTTTCATACAAGAAATTCGAGAAGACGTAGGAAGATTGGTTAAGGCTTTAGGATGGTACTAAATACAAAAATGCATCAGGGTACTGATGAACTGGTAGATAAATAAAGTAATATGGTATCATGTTTGGAATTTTACTATGGATCATATGTATTACATTTGAAATGTACTTTTGTTGTGATATAAGGGTTGTTCATTGGAATTTGAAAATGATGAAGATATTCTGTTATGGATAATATTAATTTTTATCAAGAACATGCATCACATGTGGCGATGTAGGTCACATAAAATTTAACTGCTAATTTTGTATTGTGCAGTAGATATAAGTGGAAATCAAGTAAGTAAAACTAATATTGGATTATATTTTTTCAGAGAGGGGAAGTGAGACTGTTAAGTGAAAATTGAACTGTAAGAACGTAATACTTTTGCAGCATACTTAAGTACACTGTTTTAAACAAAAAGCCAAGGTTAGCGCTGTGTGGCTATTTTGTGATTTTCATTGCTTTTACTTTCCTTTAGTTTTTCTTTTCTTAGACATAGTCGTTACGGGTTGCCTTATGTGTGGGCATATCATTCGTCACTGAACCAGCATCTCTGAAGGTTTTAGATGCTACAAGATATAATTCGACAAGGAATATTGCATCTGGGTTATGTATATTATGTCTTTATGATTATTATATATTTGTAACTTGATGAACCGATCAGCAGCAGTTGTTGACATTGTCACAAAGTTTACCAGTCATTGTTAGCTATTGATATTTGGATATGATCTGTAAACAAACATCCTCTATTGTTTGGTGGTTAATGGTAAATAAAGATGGATGCATTTTAGATACTACACCGGTCACTTATATCTGTTTTGTGCATTGGTTATTATAGAATACATGACTGCGGGCTTGAATAGTAGATGTCCTTAGTCAGCATTTATAAGCGAACCCACTATAGTAAAACGGAACCTACTCTTGCTATACTATTAGTTGTATTTATGCATAGAAAGAGTAATTTAACAACATGCTTGTCCTGATCAGTTTCCATTCTCATTAATCTTTCCTTTAAAATGTCCATAATATCCGCATTTTTTTCCTTTATACAAGTATTTTCCGTACAAAGCTCTGCAAGCTGTTTTTCTGCTTCAATCTTGAGATCCATAACATTCTGCATCAAGTCTTCATTCTTTCTAGTAAGTTTTTCATTTTTCTGCCGTTCCTTTTTAACTTCTTCTTGTGTATCATTTAGTCTTATTCGTAGTTGGTTTCGTCTTCTATTATCATATCTCTTTTCATATCTGAGTTGTCCATTTGGGTTGATAATCTGGTTATATCTTTCATGTGCATGACTTTAAGATTAGTTACTTCCATTTTTAAGGTTTCATTTTCTTTTTCCAGTTCTTTTCTGTCTTTTGCTAGGAATTCATTCTCTCCTTCAAGTCTTGCTATTTCTAGTTCAAGTTGTTGCAATTGGTTTGGGAAGTTGTAGGTTCTCTAGCCATCCTTAACTGATGATTTTCCTCAATTTGGTCTTGAATCTGTTTCCTAAGTTCATATACACCTCCTTGCAATTTTGAAACCATTATAGCCCAGCTGACAAGCAAATTTTCCATGGATTTCATCTTGTTTGTACCTATTTTCGATGCATCAAAGTGATTCTTCAGAAATTTAACGTCCTTATCAAATTTATCCTTTGGATTTGCCATTGGGTCATCCTTGTCAGATATTTGGGGAACTGGCATCACCCCAAACTGCGACCTTGGCCCTTCCTGGGAGCCTGCTGAGGCTGCATCATCCAACAAGACGTTCACTTCTTTTTCCTCCTCACTTTTTTCATCCTCTCTGGTCTTCTTATGGGATTGCTTCGCTCCTCCTCCATTGCTACCATCGCTACCATTGCTACCATTGCGGACTCTCTTTTCCTTTCTCCTTAACTTGGAAATACCATTTTCACTTTCGCTATCAGAGCTATTTTCCCTGTACGAAAACGAGTCTTTGCGCGACACTGAGTCCCGACGGCTCATAATGATAATTTACGATTTTCGACGCGAGAGCGAATCATATATAACAGTATTTACAGCTATTTCTCACTCCTTGCATTTGCGCCGTGGCTGTTATGCAACCACCTTCCTGAAGTTGTACTGCCAAGATGTTAAGTTCTCACACCTCTTTCGCTCCTTTTTAAATAGCTTCTAAGATATTTAACCAATTTAAGTTCAGTCTTCACTAACACCCCCGTAAAGGATCACCCTAGCCGAAATCCTAATCGCTCCACACCCATACTCAACTGTTTTCCCGGAGATCTGAAATTATTTTAGGATGCTCAAAGTTTCTCCAAATTTACGCCTAGTGTGCTATGCAACCACAATGTTATTTAGGTATAGCGGGTTGCACAAGCCCCTGAAAATGTCGACGTTTTAATTTATGGGCGAATGTACAGCAAATACTACCACAAACAGTTCAAAGTCCAGACTTCCTGTCAAAGTATCAATAGCCGAGAAATGTTTACGTGTCTGTTTTTATCTTTAAATTTACGCATTATCCATGCATTTACACTAGAAATGCAAATCACTTGTATCGATTTTTATTAATAACTTTTTCAGCAACTAAAGTATTTCAAAACTAATTATAGTATACAAAAGTACTTACATTTGTCTATATGACGATAAATTACACTACACTAAACTTCCAGTTCCTCCCCACTCCACCGGGCTTCCAGGCAGAGCTCGAGAAAGAACACACCTTTCCCCCACAATCACACAACTCAAGTCGTCTCCAAACAGGGCTGAGAGTTGTCACCGGGTCAAGCTTTGGACCAGTTCACCGGGTCTAAGTTTCAGACGAGGCCTAACCTCGTAACCTGACTTAGAGCTGGTAACCCGGAAGACAAAACAGAATTGTAAATTATTTCCTTACGTTCGAACAGTGTTTCTTTGAGGGACGACTAGTATCAGACATGTCATCCCCAGAACAAGAAAAATACGACGCCGAAATCCCCAGTTAATTATATCGGTCACAGCGGGTGAACCGGGTCATTCGGGTCAAGTTTTGGACCGGGTGGTCGGGTCACTTATGTTTGGGTTAGGCTGGTTCATTCGCTTGTTGTTGCAATAAAGACAGAACACAGTAGATCACGATTAATTCACGCAATAGAAAATCTTGTTTTCTTATGAGATCGGAGACCCGCAGAACATAGGTAGTTTCCAGTGAATATTAACTTCTCATCATCAGCATAAACAAGTATCTGTGGTGTGATGGTGGTTATCGTGGTCGTCTCTCACGCCTGGAGTCGCGAGGTCAAACACTGATGGGTCTAATTTTCTTTTCTTAAAAGAAAAGAAAATTCGGTTCATGAGTTCAAACCCTGGGAAACACAATTTTCTGTTTTTTAAACTTTAATTCAAATTATTTTTCAAATAATGAAATAGATCATCCATCTAGAATAAAAACAATGTTAACTGTACATAGAGAAATGCTGCACTTTAGACCTATTATCCGTCTTGCCAGCTTTGGAATGTAAAACCGCCCAGTACCCGCCGGTCGATATCGGTTCCTTGTCGGAATCTTTCAAAGCCCGTCGTCGGGCCTACCTTAGCCGACCAAATACCGACGTTACTTGGCTTGCTCTTGGTGAGCTAAGTCTTCGTAATAAGAAAATAACTTACATCTGAAAAATATTTTAAGCTGAAACCTTTGCAGATGACCACCGTCTGTTGGTCTCGCCCACTATAGAGAGGATTTTGCCTTAAAAGAACATGTCATCAAGCTGTCAGTGTTCGTTTTTAATAAAGTCCGCTATCGGATGTGGATGACAATAATAATAATACTTACAAGCTTGCTTGCTTTTTGAACCTGCAGTGCGAAATTACTGCATGAGATGTTTGTTTCTTTCTTTTTTCGTGGATATTTTGTTCTTTCGGATATCAGTGGGCACTAATTTGTCTATAAGTTGTCGAATAAATATTTTTTTTCGTACACTTTAGAGTAAACAACTTACAGTAAGAAGCCTGTTTTTCCAAAGATCAGCTCTGAACTTAGCAAAATTTGGCCTATGAAATTATGTGGCAAGATGGTGTACGGGTAACGTGTTAGACTTTTCAGTACATAAGTTAGCCAACATCTGTTCAAAATCTCTTCAAGACAAGTTTTTCTACAAAGCGATTGTGAAGGATCGGAGAGTGAGTTGTCATACTAAACGGGGAATCCTTAAGAATGTGGAAGCAAACATGTGTGTCACACTAGAGAAGAAGATAATTTTCGAATATTGGTTGGGAGAGGCAAAATAAAGTCTATGGGAGAGAACCTTAGACTGTATCAAAATCGAAATAATAGGACAAACGTCATTAATCTGAAGTATCCACTTTTCATGTTATTATCTTAGAAAGAAACACTGTACCATTTATTAAGCACTGTTTGGGTAGAGTAACCTGTGGAGTACCGCTATTGTGCTAGACTTCTAAACTAAGTACCTCGGTTCGATTCCCAACCAGGTAGTATTTTTTTCGCATAAAATAATTATTGCAAACAGAGATTCACCTCCTGTTGGAGAACTTACAAGGCATCAATGGAGAAAATCAAAGTAAACCATCCATGAAGTAACGCTGTTCAAACGCAAGGAAATGATTAAAATCTCTTCTTTGTCCTCCATTTTATAAGATCTTAATCGAATCACCAAATCAGACCGGGCTCGAATCCTAGACCCGGTGACGGTCCATAACGTGACCCGCATCACCCGATGACCCGCTTCAGCTCTGGCGTGTTCTTGCTATATGTGCCAGTTGCTACGAACACTAGTTCATTAGTGTTGTAATAAGAAGAACATTATATTCGCAATAGGTTCGTGCAATAGTAAGTTCTCAAGATTGTGGATTAATTAGTACTTGATCTACAGATCAAATATTTTTATGGAACCATAGATGCCTAAAGGCCGTAAATAAATTTCAAACTTCAAAAGAAACCAGGGTAATTAGCAGACAGTAGCGAGTTTAATGACTGATTTAACAACACATTTGTTATAGTCTGAGTAGCTAATTGGACAGCGTGTGAGACTTTCATTCTCAAGGTTCTCGGTTTGATTCCCCGAAAAAATTCCCAATTTTTCTTTCAAGAAATTAAGTGCTGTAAATGATCGCGATTGCTCCTGAAAGAGATTGATCACGTAAAGGGAGAAAAACACGAGAGATAGAGAGAAAGACTGTGTATTCATACGCGTTAAAATTTCATTTATGTTCATGTATTCCGCCATTTTTATTTCCCTCTTTCCTTTCTTTCTTCTTTTTTCGCTATTTACCCGTCTTGTTCCATGCTCTCTCTCTCTCTCTCTCTCTCGCGCGCTGTGTGTTTGAACAAGACAAATTTTGTTGCATTACATAATGATGATCCTTTCATGATGTCCATATCAATATTTTGCTTTACTTTGCATTAATTTCTTTCTCTCAGAACTTAAAGTGAATGGAATCTCTTGGTTCTTTAGATGATGCCCAACGACTCACATTCTTCGTCCGAATAGAGCAATATCCTGGCATGCCATGTTTTGACCCATATTCGTACTGTCATGCTGGTTATCTACAGTGAAACAATTCTCCTGGAGGAAAGAACTGGTAATTATTGTAACTCTAGTAACTCTAACCTCCACTTATTAGTTTAAGTAAATGTACAATGGGCTAAGAAAATATCTGAAATGCAAAGTGCTGAACATATTCAACACATCATACATGAAAGTTTCGGTTAGTCAGTTCTGAGGAGCAAAAATAATAGAGTTTCCTCCCCCTCCATGAGGCACAATTCACTCAAGCAGTGATTGGAAAAACTTTTACACGCAGAGAGATACCCCCACCTTCCCTACAGATACTTACTTCTCCGGCCAAAAGCACGAGCTCTAAAACTAGAAAAGAACTTCCATAAATAATAATAATAATAATAATAATAATAATAATAATAAGTATATCACCCACGAAAGCTAGAAACATATGAAATGAAGATTCCAATTAACTGAGAAATAACACAACGACTTTAAATTGCGTTTTAAAAGACAAAAATTATCGTTTAAATTTCGAAATGGAAACCATCTTTAATAGAGACAAAAGATTGAGTATTATGCAACTAGTCTTTAGCGTTCTCTGTGGCGTGCGTGTCAACAAGAGTTTGGGAATGGAATCTGAAGTCGTCGTTTCGAGTTCCCTCATATTACTATTATTTTATTTCTCCTTTATTTTGAATTTAACAGGTGCAAAATGTCAATTTTACACAAGTAATTAAAAATGCATTTCAAAACGTGGATAAAATGACAAGCGCACAAAAACATGTTAGTCTGCCAATTTTAACACTAGAAACTTCGTAAGTGATTGAGGGAATCCAGAGAACACGTAAGTTAATTTGACCAGCCGTTGAATTCAATCTAGATTCGCCGATGAGACAAGTAAACATAAGATGAGAAGTTACTGCCGTACTATATTTTATAACTACTTTATTATTATTATTTTAACTCAATCGTGAATAATAAAATTAGCAGAGAGAATACAGTCAAAGATCTCGGAGTTAAATTTCATAATAAACTTAAATTTAATGATCATACCAGGGGCATTATAAATAAGGCCAGGAAATTCATTGGATTTTTTGTTCTATCAATCACTGTTCTATTTAACTGGACAACAAACTTATTTGACACTCTACAAGGTTCTTGTAAGACCCAAACTTGAGTATGCAGGCCCAGTTTAGTCTCCAAGTACAAAAACGGCGTCCGACAGAGTGAAAAGGTGCTTTTTAGAATGTTATGCTTTAAATTAAGGTTATCATATTATTCTCACAGTGATGAATATTGGTATGAATATTTTAAAATTGAGCCTTTATATTTAAGATGTAAGATCAGAGACAACAATTCATAAAAGAACTACTGCAGCATAAAATTCATTGCATTAATTTACTAGAAAATATAACCATAAATGTACCCACACATTACTTCAAAAGATACAAACCGTTAGGTATGCTAAATGGCTATAATGGAATATTGCAGAGAATGATAGATAAATACAATATATTTTGTGACAGCTAGGTCATTTGTTTAGTTTCAAATGAAATGGTTGTATTATGGTTAATTTTATACTCTTTTGTTTGTTTCGTACAACGCATTGTATTTTAAACATCTATATAATTGGAATTAACTGTACATGGAATCAACACAAATGTTGAGTTTAATTTATGTAAATAAGAAAATAAATAAGATCTAGCCAAGTAGATAAGAAACTAAGTCTATGCCTTTGTATAAAACTGGTGCTGTACAAACGAATGCTATTCCCAGAGTTTTAATAATTTAATTACTGAATACACTGTAACTTACATGTACTCATTTTTGTTGCATCTTGTGTGTTCTCAACTGTTTCATTATCTATTTTAAACAGTCACTAATGTAGAAAGACAATTGTAAAACGAATTGTATATTTATCAGTGCTATATAGGCAATAGTGCTGTTTCGTAGAACGTAAATAAACATTCATTTATTATTATTATTAGCGCTAAGGCATGAGCGTCAGTGAACAAGTTTGTTCTTCTATCTATTCGCCTTTGCTTTACATCTCAACAGCTACAAATCCGACAGAAATAAGTTATACATTATAGGATTTCTAATATTCTGAAAACATGGGGAACATATGACTGAATCTAACACTGTCATTTTATTTATTGAATCTAACACTGTCTTTTTATAGAACATATGATAGGAGGTAGCGATAGTAATACATGAGATGAACATTATTTTATTGAACCAGTACTTTAAATTATTACAATATTATGTTTTTATAATAAAAGTACATGCCTGATGAAAGTAATACGTGAAATAATCAATGATCAATCTGTTAACACGTTTTCCGACATTTGGTGTACATATTAGATTTGTGTCCTTATAGCTTCATTGTTTTATGTGACTTAATCGAACAATTTCATGTATCTTTATTTTTATTTTATAATTTAGATATTTTATGAACACCCTATAGTGACCACTCATTGAAATTTATATTGTTGTGTTTTCTTGCCATAGGATGAATTCGAAAAAAAAAATCAAGAAGACATACGCTAATTATGTCGAAATCATTGGTCGGGATGACTATAATCAAGACTCGAAGCCAGTTGTCTTCCTCAATGCTGCTTCGAAAACCACAAAACCACAGACCTTCAATAAGCTGACAAGCTAAATGAGGTAAAGCAGGTGACATATTTGGGGAAAAGTCTGCCCCACTTCTTCCTTTTGAAGATTAAAGCAAAAAAGACGTTCTTTTCTTCTCCTTCCCTCTAATCATTAATTCCCTCTAATTAATCAAACTTACAGTATAGTAATATAACTTTCTTGCAGTCGCCGGGCCCCATAACTTGAGATTTTATAGACCATTAAATTTGATGAAAGTTACACTTTCCCACATTAAAATCTCACCTCTGCCCTGCTATGTTATTAAAACATAACCCCTTTAACCTGGCAGAGAAGGGGAACCTCTTAACCATGTGAAACAGGAAATGTCTGCTCGCAACGAATGTGGGGGGAAATGTGTCTGTCCAGATCAAGATGTAATTGTTTGTATATAACAACAGATCATAATATTTGTTGGTCTTTTCGGCTCGTGCCAGATAGCTTCTTTAATCTTGTAGTGGTCTTTGGGGAGATACTGAAAACCTTGTATTCTTGGAAGAGAGATTTTTAGAAGCCAAGTAAGAATGGTTTGATTTTGCATGTTAACTATTTGTTGAATATGATACAGCGAGAAGGACATTAGCTTGAAAACGGGGACAGTGAGGTTTTATACGAAATATGAGAAGTGTATTTCATAGTTAGGATAAATACCATGGACATCTATCTAACGATGGCTTTCTATAAGGAAATATGTATACATATGTGAATATATCTATTTCTACCTATCTCTATACATACGAGATACAACTTTGTACCATATTTATCTCGAGAGAAGACGAAGCTTACGTAATTAACCATGATTTTAATTCTTGAGACGTTGAAATATGTATAATTTACATGTAGAACAAAAAAAGCGAACCATTGTAAACAGAAATTACTGCAATAGTAGCAATTTTGTGAATAAATTAAGCATTAGAGGCATGCTTTTTTGCACAAAGAAGTGTATGCTATGTGTTTTAAATCGTTTGTAAGCAAACGTTAACCTAATATGGTGCTTCTGAGGTGTCAGCAATGTATAATTCAAGAATTGGCATGTTTATTAAGTCCTATCTGAGAACGCGATCGAGATACTATTTGGTAAGCGAGCAAAAATGCAGAGTAATTACTGTATTAAATGTGTACTTTATGTGTACAAGGGTATTTTAACTTGAATTATCGGGTATATATTGGCTCTGATGGTATGCAAAAACTATGTGAGAGGGTTTCTGACGTTGTGTTTAAGTGAATTTATCTTAATACTGGGTGATTATTGCTTTGAATAGCTTACGAGACGCATTTGGACCATATTTGAAATCCGAATTTAGCTTAATATTAGGTGTTTATTGCTTTAGACAGTGGAAAACATGTGTGAGATGCCTTCCGAACCTGCATGTTTAAGTAGAATTTACCCTATAACAACTGTTTTGAAGGCTAGTTGATGCTTCACAAGTGTATAAGAAGTATACATTTGAGTTTTTAGCAGAAAAAAATCTTTTCTGAGATAGGAAACGAATTAAACAACAAACTCGTACTTCGGAGACTATATTTACCACGAAAGAGACATTTTAGCAGTTAATTCAATTATCGTGGTAGCTAATTCAGCTATGAAAATAGTGGTACCAAGATGAGTCATTGCTTGAATTTGACCATGTGAAATTAAATTTTGTTAATACCGGACATTGAAATAGATATCTCCACACAAATATTAAACAAAGAACTTGTATTTTCCAGAAAATTATGGTATTAAGGGATTCATTGCTTCGATTTTATCGGAAAGGAACTGTTCAGAATGGAATGAAGATATTATTTTCAGGAAATATACTTGCGCAATTACATATTAAATGGACAATCAAGATTGATAAATCAAAGTTGGTTGGTAAATCGCCCAAAAGGGATATTACCTTCAACAGTTGACGTTGCTGAACTAGCAGTGTTATCATCTTACGGTCGACAGTGTTTCCACCATCAAATAATTTAATAAAATATCACAAGTTGGAATATTATAGTAATTGAACAACGACAATTAGAGTTGGCAACCCACACAACTTGTAACTGTAGTCAACCGCCAATTGTTTTAATAAAGTTATGTCACCTAGTTTTCTTATTGTCTGATATGGTCAGGTTTTTAGACTAACTATCCAAAGCCAGTTTGTTGCTAGTATTGTTAGTCACATACCTCGTAGGATACGAATTGTTGAAGGAGTAATGGACTTGATGAAAAGTGTCCAATGCCGAACTTAGTGACTGGAAACTACAAAAGTTATAAAAGCGCTGACCACAACTATAATACAGTCGTGTCGTGTTCGCTTGCAGAACCAGTAGGCTCTATGAATAAAATTGAATTTCATTTAATCATTTAGTAGAGTTGTAACAAGGACTAAGAAAACAAATACTGGCATACTAGCTAATGATATAATTTGAATTAAAAATAATCTGATTGGTTGAGCAAGTCAATAAATTGCCATAATTTTTCGATTGTGACTTAGTCTGCTCCAGCTGAATCAGGAAACAATTGTCATCTGTGAGTGTACTTATGCTGAGGTGGCCGTCGAGCATGTGCTGGCAGGTCTTGAGGAATGGACACCTTGTTTTAGTATAATTTGTGATGAGTGCTTTCGCGGTATTCCGTTTGACTTTGACCGTGAGTGTGTAGACTTAAGGATATCACTCTACTTCGTATAGCTGACGTATTAACAACTCCCTTGATTTGTAATCAAATATATCAGAAATTTGTTGAATCCCACACTGATTCTATTTATGTATTGCATAAATGTCTTACGGCTTATAAGAAGATGGTGGCAGATGCTGAATGTAAGGACAAAATAAGTTTAATTTTATGGGTAAAAGATACACTACATCCATGAACTTGTACTAACAAAGATCTTCACTCCTAACTTTGAACATATCCAAGGACTGATGTTTGTATAGGAATAAAACAAGTGATTTGTACTAGTAAGGAACTTTCTATTTGTGGCTAAATAAGATATATACAGACTCAAATATTTTCCAAGTTATTCAGAAAATATTGTGACCTCATACAAACAATTGAACACTTATGCATTTCCAGACAACTGATTCAAACAATGTTGAAATAAAAAATCAATTGGTATAAATTATTGTGTTTAGTGACAAGTAATACAAATTACTGAGACATAACGTCTAATCATATTAAATATTTTTCCTTTACAATGAAAAGGATGTTATAATAAACGTTAACAGGAATTCTGATTCACATTTAATTACAAACCCTTTAACAACTTTACCTTGCAAGACAATACTTCACAATGAGTATTTGTGTTTTGAAATAAGTTTTCAACAAAAATTTTCACTTTAAGAAGTTTTCGTAAGTAAAAATTTTAAACAAAAATTTTAGTAACAAAAAATTAGTTTTACTCTCACAAAAATGTATTTATCTTCTAAAAAAATTCCTCACAATTTTTTTGTCTTTTATTTTACAAACAATTCTCGTAACAAAAACTTTAGTTTTTCTTTCACAAAAAATATGTGTATTTTCAAAAAAGGTTTTCGTAACAAAACATTTTTCGTGACGAAAATGTTTTCATAAAAAATGATAAGAAAAATATTTAGTTTTAGTCCTCAAAACTATCGTAAAAATCTTTTGCCATTACAAAAAAATAGTTTTTACTTTCAGTAAAAGAATTTTAAAAAATTCGCAAGAAAAAGTTTTTGTCTTTCGTTTTACCAAAAAAAGTTTGTAACAAAATTGGTTTTGGTTCTTGCAATAAATTTTTCGTAACAAAGTTTGTTTTCCCTTTCGTAAAACCTCTTTCGGTTTTCTTGTTTGCAGAAAAATTCTACTTTTTTAAAAATGTTGTTACAAGAAAACTTGTTCAGTATTGTTTTCAGAAAATGTTTAAGTAGTAAAATGTTTTCTCTGTTTTGGTTTTCATCAAGTTTACTTTCCTTAGAAATACAGAAACTGATTGAACGTTAGAGAATCTATAATTTTCATTGAAAGAAGATAATTACAACTAAGTTCAACTCTGAATTTAGCAACATATACAAACAATTAACATTTACTCGAAATAACGCACAACAGATTCCCAGTTTAGGAAAGGAGTAGAGAGTTTAGAATATACAGTTTTATGTAGTGACTTGTCATTTGAACACTAGAAACAGAAAACAAGAGCTCTTACTACTAGGCCAATAGGAGCAAAATGTCGGGATTCCTTACTGAACAACACTAAGCGCTAAAACAAACAGACAGAGACTTTGGAACTTTTATTTGGCACAAGTACCCAAAGAAGAAATCAAACCTTCATACAATAGATACACTGGACGAGGAGGTGCCTACAAGATTTATCTAAGATAAGGAATCGAATTTTTAAGGTTTTTTTGCAAACGTATTGCAAGAAACTTAAAACAGTACAAGACGTTCTTTTAACTTAAATAATTATGAATTGAAAGTCAAAGTTCTAATTCAGGGAATAACTAACGAGTTTTACTAATATGGAAGTATTAAGGACCTGATAGCTGAAAATCCAAGAAAAAGTTTCTGCGCAGATTTAGTGCGCAACAAACTGACTTTATTCGGACAAAGGATTGAGTTTCTGAGTTGGATAAATATTAACAGCATCTCCTTACTTAAAGTTATATCTTAGCAGACTTCAAACGACTGAAAGGATCAAGATGGCTGGCGTAGTGGACTCTGAAATAATAGTATTTGTCGGAGACGAAGAAGATCTTTCCATTAGTACATCATGTGAGCTAGCTTTTAATAACGCAGAGGAGTTTGACGTTATAGTGCTGGATGGAGACGACAGCATTAGCAGTGATAATTTATGTGAGGTAGCTTTGGGTGTTGCAGAAGAGGACAGAGAGATGGTCGACGAAATTGTCAATGAAACTGTATGTGATTGTGATGCTCAGTCGGATGTATTTGGAAAGCTTTCAAACGTTACGAAAGTAGTGACTACGTACTATCCTAGTTATGTTTTTTTCACTGGGCAAATCCATACATACATATGTACAATCGTGGAAACAATTATTTGGATGTGAAAACGACACTTATTTTATGTAAGCCAGCAATTTCAAGAGAACTCTATAGAAAATACCGAGAAACTCATTCAAAAACCGGTCTCTACTATCAATGGTTTATTATCAATATTTAAAATAAAGCATATAGACTGTGTACTATAGTCCCCTTGGCAAGCAGTGTGTTCCTGAACAAAGACAATTCAATTACCCTACAACATTCGTGCTTGACACTAATTTGAAATGTGTGAATATCCTGCCTATAAGAACATTTTTCTCCAAAATTTCAAGCAGTTATTGAACAGATATACGACAAAAGCTTTGAGTATATATATATAAGGAAAAACCGTTATAATTGTAATCAGCGGGTGACAAATATCAAAAGCGGACATACCGAATTCAAAACCGAGTGTTGGATAACGGTTATTTAATTTATTTTTAAATGAAATGTCTCAAAGAATTTTCCAAGTTAAAGTGTTTTTCTAATAATATAATGTAAAAGTGACAAGAAAGTGTACAAGTGAACCATAAAGGTCGTAACTACCTCCATAACTATATTACATTGTATTCAGACATTATCCTAAGAAGATATGAAGCGGCATTTTGTATTAGTGAAGTGCAAAATGTAGTAACGTTTTTGCTTAAAAATACTAGGTAAAGCATTCAAGTTATTTTTTGTTTTACATGAAAGATGTGATTGATTTCTTCTTTATAAATCTTGTTTATTATGTTACAATTTTACTGACTCATTAGTAAAAATAGATTTTGTCAACAAACAATTTTCACAGGAAAGACACCTAAAAGTGTCCAACTGATTCCATTCATATTTTTCTAACAGGACGAGATTTTTGAAAAGGAATAACGTCGACGTAAGTTTAATGGTGAAGTAATTTACACGAATATTAAGTAATTTGTTATACTTTTGGAAAATAACAAATGAAAAACATATTTAGGTTCGTGTTTTCTATAATAAAACCTAACAAACTGTTCATTAGAATAATGTATTCAAGACTGTTAGTTGTAACTTTGAACAAATCATACATTTAGGTCAAGTATTTGTCTTCTTAAACGAAGCATTGTAATATGACTTGACATTGCACAAACGTCTAGGAGATGAAATTTTTTGTATTACTATTTTCAGAAAATAAGATTCAAAGTTTACGAGAAAGAGACTATAACGGTTTTCAACGACAAGCTCTTAATTACGAACTTGTTTCTTTGGACCCCAACAAAAGTTTAAGGCACGGGACTGATCCTTTATGTTGCCATGGCAATATACGCTATACGTTAATCTGTCATACATGTTATCCCTGCGTTATCTTAGCTATCATCCAGCTACAGATACAAACGTGTCTAACAAATAATACGGGATTTTTTGATTCCATGGTTATCGGCCACTCAGTACCTTCCTGCCCGATATTGTATAGAAACCACTCCCACGTGATCTTCAAACATTAACTAAAAGAAAGGCCGACAAAACAAATCTCTTATTGGTTTCATATACTAAATCTTCTCTTAAGAAAATATGTTTACAGGAAGCTCCTATACAAGTTTAAGACAAGTCTGGCGTATCAAAGTGGTTCACCCATTTTACAGTTTCAATTTTATTATTTTTGCAAGCAGACATCTTCACTTAACTCTAGATTTCTTATCATTGGCAGTAATTATATTTGAGGACTTTTCGTTGCAGCTTAGAAATCATTTTCCCTGAAATTGAACATTTAGAATACTTTATCATGGGAGAACTTGCAGTGGATATAGTTATAAAATGAAAATATGGGAAAATGACATTCACAAGATGCAAAGATCACCTAAAATCTAAACAATGTAGTGTCTCATAAAATGTTTCTTCGGAAGTTATCTGTCGCCTCTTGCCTTCATTTTTGTGTTGCCCTCATATCAAATATTTTAGGATAAACTGTGATGCTGTTACTTTGAAGAAGTCCATTTTAGCTTCCCGTTTAAATGGTGTAATGTATTCCCGTGTCTATTACGAGCTTTCCTCAGTGATAGGAAGTAGGACGGGAAACTTAAATTCACTTGTCAGCGGGCATTCATTGACTCCTTAGCCGATAACGTATAGAAATCACTTCCCCTGAAAATTCAGCATTAATTTAAAAGAAAATAAGGTTTGCAAACAAAGACGTAGTGGTTTCATTTAGTAAACCTAACTTTCTGAATGACTTGTCATACAAGTTTTTTCCTTAACACGTTCTGCATCCTGTAGTTGCAAGCAAAGTGATATGGTTTGTCCTTCTATAATCTGATTTTGAACGATCAATAGTTAAGACGTGAAACGTACTTTAGTCCTTACCAGGCATTCATTGCTGTGATGGCTGATAGCGTATACAAGTCACCCCTGCTATGTCAAATCCAACATTGCTTCCGGAAAAACTTTTACCAGGACAGTATATTGTCACAAGTTGAGTGTTGAAAACGAGATTGTAATTCAGAATTTGTATTTCTAGAAAAGTCTAACAATAGTTTAAACTTTATGAAACGGTTCTTTCGATTTTTAAAAAGGGAAGAAGTATGATTGTTGTTTTGACCAACTCCTTCTGTACCTTTCCGCATGAATTTTAGGCTTCCTCAATGCAGCAACAGTTAAGATGGACTGTAGGTTCAGTCATCCTCGGCAACACT
>JAGDQP010036774.1:0-17795 GCA_022664845.1 Lepisma saccharinum | reverse complement strand
AATTTTGCCTATAACTTTAGTTTTGGTCGAGCGCAAAACTTTTTATTGTGGCGCAAAGAACCACAAAACTCAAGTGATAATATGGCATAGGTTCGAACTCCGAACTCCGAACTCTGAATGTAACTGTCGGGTTCCAGTTTTCTTTAATTTGGACTCCGGGTTGAATTTTGGCTATAACTTAATTTTGGGTCGAGTGCAAAACTTTTTATTGGTGGCGCAGAAGAGCCCAAAACTAAAGTGATGAAATGGCATAGGTCCGAACACAGCTCGGTTTTCGGGTTCCAGAGTGAAGTTGGAACCCGACTTGATTTTTGCTGATAACTTTATTTTGGGTCGAGCGCAAAACTTGTTATTAGTGGTGCAAGAAAGCGCAAAACTTATGATAAGTTTTTTTTGTCGGGTTCCATTTTCGGGTTCCAACTTCACAGAGCTAAGGATTAAAACAACTCTCCGAGCATAACGAATGCTAATGACACCTCTATTTGTGTGTTACATAGGCTGAGGAAATGTTATTTCCTTGTCTGTTTGCATACTTCACCAGTACGAGTTGGCTACCCTATTAGAGAGATTGAATGCTCTCAATCTCTCTCTGTTTCCTCTCTATCTTCTTTCCCTTATATATGTATGTACAGCAAAAAGACAGAAAGAGGAGCACAAAAATCTGGAGCGAGAGAGAAATCAATACGCTGGACAAAAAATACGCACATGTAAAGGAAAGGGAAAAGGGATGTATCCCGAATATGGGTCGTCTATTCCACAGAGAAACTACATCAATCAGAGAGCTTGAGCTATTGTTAAGCTAGTCAAAGTTTCTTCCTCTCGAAAACTAGGTCACGGTCTAAAATATATTTATCATTCCCTAAAACTCACCAATCTAGGTCAAAGAACATTATTGTGTTGAGCGTACTTAATCCAACCAAAGTAACCGATCTTTTTCCTCAAACTACTAAATCCGCTTGAATCTATCAGTAGAGAAGACAAAAGTGATATGCACGCAGGGGCAATAGCGTTCATGCCTATTCACGCGTATATTAACAAATTATCCTATAAATTCTCCTAAATTTCTTGTGGATAGCAATATTTTATTTCAGTTATCGAGGTTTAAAATAAGAATCATTTAGTTACGTAATGCACTTACTTCTGTACATGTTACCACCGTGGTGAAAGCTGGACAAAGGTAGGACAATTGGTACTATTGGTGACAATCAAGTCATTTAATAAAATCCATTATGGAGGTGATTAAATCGATAGTGGAAACTTTCTTTGAGTTCGAAACTAGTTCAAGTTGCTCCTCTAATATCTATCCAATTTTTGCAAAAGAATGTTGCCTTTTTATCATTAAGCCATTCACCTTTGCTCGTTAACTCTAAAAGCTGTTACCGCCATGAAATTTCTCTCAAATTTGAGTGAACAATTATTTACAATTTTCATTTGTATTTGTAAAAATACATTTAGGTGAATCTACTACTATTTCAAGTACTTGCCAAATTTGAGGGAATAACGTGATTGCATAGGAATTATTTTCCTGAATTTTTAATTATATTTATGGTTTTTAAACATCTTTGGTAGAGATCGAAAAATTATTTTGTATTTTTCTTCACCTTTTCATTCATTGCAATCTGCGCACTCTAATCGTTGATTCGTCCATTTCTGGATGATTTTTCGACTAAGTTCTTCGCATGAATTCATTATGCATAAATAAACGGCTTTAGATATCAGTAATACGCATTTTGTGAATTGTCATTTTTCGTGCTTTACCTGTACGTTTCTCACTTCAAGCACTGTAATTTTACCAATCGAGCTCGAAAGGTTGCAGCAATTCAGATATGAGGCTCTCTCACCTCTTAACGTCTGTTTTCTCGTTTACTCGTAATTTAGATACTGAATTGAAACAAACTGACGCGTTTGATATCTAAATCCCCATGTTAGAGCTAACGCCATTAATTTACAGTAATTCATTTGCATGTTTTTCCCTACTGCTTAACTTTGTCCTCTGTTTCAAGCAAAATTTAAAACTACCCTTACAATTAAATACAACTGATGTCCTTAGAAATTAACGTTTACTCCTTTAAAGAATTTTTGTGCTTTCCTTTGAAAAATATCTCAACAATAAGGCATTTAACTCATGAACTCCTTGATTATGACTGACACTGAAAATTATAACTAAGAATTATTTTAAAGTCACGAAACAGTCCACACACATTTAATACAATATACAATATTTTCCATAATGAAATATAGAAGATAATGTAACACATTTAGACATTTAAATATAACACCTAACCTTTATACTTTCTTGTTTATCTTCCTTCAATTCCTTGAATCTACAAAATTTATGTTCTGAAGGTGATAAACTATTAACTAATTTAACTTCGTTGTACTGTTTCTAAACATATTTGGGGATATTTGTTGAATTTGTGGAATCAATCAAACAAAATTTTTAACGAAATTTATCGGTCAACCGTGGTTCTCTTCCAATATAATATGAAAAAGTATGAAACAGTAAACCTTTCTTTATGTCCCTGCTAAATTATGTTTACATATTAGGGTTCTTTATCTACCTTTCCACGTAACGAAGCAGCCAAAATGTATTTATTACGGCATTTAAGGAATTTGGCTCAGGTCGATGAAACAAGAATATGGAAGCAACAAATAATTATAAAAACATCTGAAACCCAGTATTAAGTATACCAAATTATTAAAATTAATTTCATGGAACATATTAACTTTCAGTGTCCGTTCGAATTGATTAATAACTTCAAAGACGTTGACCTTGATCGGCTTAGAAAGAGCATGGCGGGTTTTGACGCTCCTCGTCTGTGCAACATTAGTCTCAAAGTATAACACTGTGGAAACATTTCTTTCTCGACATTTTTTACCAATGAATTTAACTACACTTTTTTACTTTTTTTACCAATGCAATCTTAAAAAAATGTCCTTGACAATTAGTGGAAGTCTGTAAAATCACGGCTCCTTCTGATGAGTATATGCATATAAACCCAGACTCAATGATCCAGTTGTTACGGTATCTGATTTCGGAAAAGCACTGAGTAAGTGGTGCATGCTAGACTCGCACCGATCCAGGCTATTTTGACTATGATTTTCATTGTGTAGGGGAAGGGGCAGGCAAAAAATTAGAATTACGGTTACATTTACGAACATGAATACGCTTTCTGAGGTTTGATAATATTATTATTCTTTATTTTTGTTATGAACTTGCAACACAATACTCACAAGGAGAGGGTACGGTTTAGTAATTTAAGTTTAAGAGAGAGAGATTGTGTGATACTACTTTACCCTTCAGGAATTAATATACGAAAATGCGAGAAACATGGGTCAAAGTTTACGTAACACGTTTGACAGATATTTTATGCCTTAAATTGTTCTTGGTTATCATCGGCTTGGGTGGATGAACCGCTAGAATACTTATCTCATGAACTAGAGATTGCAGGTTCGAGTAGCATTGGATGCATAATTTTTATCAGTTTTTTTTTTTACGAGATTGAGTATGTCATGCGTTGTTAGAATGAAAAATATAACTCTATAACACTTTGTTATTACAAAGAAAATCGTATTGGAACGCTAACAATTTTGTGTGGAAAAAGTGTTACATGAAAGTGGTTTAATTCCGCTACGGCGTTGACAATTAGGAGAGTAGTTCAGTAAAGATACTAAAATACCTACCCCCAAGTTACTAATAAATTACATTCGATCCTACACACCTCGCGTGCTTCGAAATTTTGTGACAAAATATATACCTTTGTAAACGTCGATTATAGTGTTGACACATCGTGAATTGTTAAGTGTGCCCCAAAACTTCTGAGACTGTTATTTTGCTGGTTAAAGTAAGTCAAATATTGGAACTCAATATTTATTTAGTAAAAGAAAACAAGAAAAGCTAAGCGCGCGCAAGACCGAGCCACTAGCCGTTCGTGTCAAGTCATATGATGGCCCCCAAGTGAACTATGTTGAGAGCCACTGGTCTATCAGATTTGTTTCTCGACAGATCTCACAACATCGTGTTCTACAAATCTTTATTCATTTGTTGTTCAAAATGTAAGAATCTCTTTTGCTTTTCAAGCTTAGACGGTTACTGTGTATAAATAATTCTGTGACAATATTCTTTCTTTCTTTTCTATTTCTTGTGGTAGATTACATTAAAATATTTCAACTCATTCGCTATATACTATGTTTCGCGGTATGTACCACATGCATATGAATATCTACAAATTCAAACATGTAATGTGTAAAATCATATTATTACAAATTAGCCAAATATTGTGAAACAGTTTTTTTCGCACAAAATTGTCAGCGTTTCAACAAGATCGTCTTTGCAATAAAACAATATTTCAGTTATATTTTTCTTCAATTTCATATTTACTACAATACATGAAATACTAATTCCGATAAACTAAATAATTGATAAAAATTATGCCCCAAACGAAACCCAAACCTCCAATCCTCTCGTGAACCGACTACTCTACCCCTTCATCCACAAAGTCCAATGACAACCAAAAACATTTTGTCAAAAGAATGTGTAGTGAATCACTCGCAACTGGCCGAAAAGTGAACCTTAGTATTTACGTATACAAAGTAATACCTGAAAGGTATACAATTATCAGAATCTGCTCCCAAACTAAAATTGCCAGATCGCACCCTCTCCTTGTCACTTTTAACATATTGGTTCGAAACAAAGCCATAGACGCACAGGGAGATTATTATTATTATGTCTCAGAATATTGAGGACGCAGCTATGCAAATTGAAAATTCAATACTAAAAAGTATTACAAATAATATTCCAAAAAAAGAAATTGTTAATAAACAATTTCCTTCTTGGTTTTCCTGTGAGTTAATGAAGACTATTGCACTGAAACGAAAAGCACATAAGAAATATAAAGGAAACAATATAGATGATTATCAAGTATTTGTTGAACTTAGAAAGAAATCGAAATGGTTAATAAAAAAGGACAAACAACGAACGTTATATTGATAATATACAAGATAGATTAAGCACTGAACCTGTTAAATTTTGGAATTATGTAAATAAGTTCACTAAAAATCCTAGTGCTGTTACTGGTATAGAGGTGAAAAACGAAGTAATTACTTATTCTAATGAGTTATCATAATTATTCGGTGGTTATTTTCAATCTGTATATGAACCTAATAGAAACATAAATAATGAGATGGCAATCAATGTTGAAAATTCGACTTATAATGTTATTGAAATACCATTAATTGAAGAGAATGAAGTAGTTCTAGCCATAAAATCATTACGAAATAAAACATTAACAGGCATTGATCAAATCTCTGTTTTTGTTATCAAAGGTATTAGTGCAGTTATAGCTCCTGTATTAACGTCAATTTTTAATTCGAGTTTATGTACAGCTAAATATCCCGCTAATTGGAAAACTTCTTTAGTTACTCCTATTCCAAAGAGTAGTGCGAAGAAACTTCATACCTATAACTACAATGAATATTGTACCTAAAATTTATTTAAAAAAATAATATTTAAACATATATGTATTTATATATTAAAATAATTTTCTGATCATCAACATGGGTTTGTACATAAGAGGTCAACAATTACTAATTTAACTCGGTTTTTGTCTACGACTGGACCTATAATTGAACAAAGTAGTCAAGTTGATGTTATTTATCTTGACTTTCAAAAGGCTTTCGATAAGTTTTCGCATAAAATTTTGATAAAGAAACTTATGTTTTTTTTTTTTCACCTAAATTTATCTCTTGGTTTGATTCTTACCTAGCTGACAGAAAGTTCAGAGTAAAATATAATGGCTGTAGATCGTCGATTTTTCGATAACATCTGGAGTTTCTCAAGGATCAAATTCGGGACCTTCATTGCTTAGCATATATATTAATGATCTTCTGACAAAATCTACTTTTGAAGCATTGATGTATGCTGATGATGTTAAAATATTTAAACAAATCAACTATTTAGATGATCATTATGTCTTACAGAATGATTTAAACTTAGCTATCGAATGGTCTATTATTAATCAGTCCACTAAATGTCAACAAAACGGTGGGTATGATAATGACTAAAAAAACTAATCCATCTTATATAAGATTGGTGAGGAAGTTATTGTATTTAAGGACAAAGTTAAAGATTTGGGTATTCTCATAAATAAAAAGTAATATTTTACAAGCCATATTGAAACTATAACATCCAAAGCCAAAAGGAATTTGAGTCTTATAAAATGGATTGCAAAAAATTTTAATAATATAAATGTATATAAATTGTTGTATTGTGCATTGGTCAGAAGCCATTTGGAAAATGTAAGTGTAGTGTGGAACTCTGATCAAAAATATTTAATTAATAAATTTCTTGGGATCGCTTAAATGGAAATTTAAATCTGCTGTTGTATGCGAAATGAGAACTATGTTGGGAATATCGAATCTGAAAGATCGCGATTGGTATCTGATGTAATGTTCTTTTCTGATGGTTTTTCTGGAAAACAAGGGTTTATTAACACTATAAATACTGTATAAAGGTTCCTGTGTATCTTTCAAAGAAAATTGAAATCTTTAGTTCTGTTTACCGTTGTAGCTCGACAGTACAAAGATGTGCTAAAAGTGTAAATAAATTATCGCAAATAATAGATATATTCAATGATTTTAAAACTTCAAGAAACAAAATTATAAAATATGTAATGGATTTGTAAATTCAAGTTTCGTGAACCTTTTATGGCTTTTTATTAAATCTAACCTTGTCTTTATCTTGAACCTTCTGTATGGAATTTTATTGTTGAATGTGAATTATCGATGTGTTTTTCTTACATGATTTGTGATTGTTTCCTTTTATATTGTCCACATGTATTTTATGCATTAACATTTTGTAATGGGAGACATGTATTGGCCTATATACTGTATTGTCATTTTTATACGCCCAAATAAAGTCAAATTCAAAATTATTATTATTATAACTACTACTACCACCAATAATAATAATAATCGTAAAATTCATTACTACTACTACTTTTTTGACACGTGAAGGATATTAAAGGCAAAATCATATGACGAACAATAGCATGTAAGGAGTGACATTGATACTAAATGAAAATAACAAAATAAAAACAAATATGATGACAAGCCGGAACTGGAACTCGGAGCTACAACTTGGGAATCCAGCTCATTATGACTGAGCTTCTCCTACATAGGCCCTAGTTGTATAGGTTATGATGCTAATTATGATGTTGCAATACAAAAAATATCACCTACGTTTTCATACGTAAAAGAACGTCTCCAATGGCAGCAAAGACAACAAACATATTTCTCGTATTCATAGTACAATAAACTAGACAAACGAGAGAAAAACAACAGCATTTGCAACGGATATCAATGCCGTTGTCTTGGACACCGAAAATTCAGTCATGCTTCTTCAGAAGGAGATCTAACAGAAAGAAGTAGAAAGATGTGTTCATGCTAGCTCAGTGGTAGAGCGCGTGGCTTTTAATCGTGCGATCCTGTATTCGAATCTCGTTCTGGAAAATTTATTTTTATGTAATGATATAATCATCAAAGCATGAATAATTAGATAAAATAACAATAATCAGTTTTATATGTATTCATACAAGCATTTCAGGACATAAGTAATTCCTATGTTTAAAACATAACATCAGATACGTGTTGACAGAACGTCGCTATAATATGTGAACGTTAAATTCAAATTGCGTAAATCGTCTAATAACAGTATATAAGAGTGTGTAGTGTATTTGTCTACAGCTATTTATCATACGGAAATTACTTCTGAATATTCTTATTAGAACATGAGATTTACGTTCTTAAAGGTAGTACTATAATAGCTAAATACGAGATATTTTAATCTGGCGTTAATTTCATTCACTGCTAAAATTGTGTATTATTATATATGCACTTTATTGTCTTATGGGTGATCACAGCTACGCAGAGTAAAATAAACTGTTTTTTTTTTTATAATTTGAGTCAGGCGGTTTGTTCCAATCTTTTGAAATAATGAGCATTTCTACTCACACTTTATGCCAGAAACTGAAACATACGTAATTGGGTCATTCCATGACAAATCATCTAATTGTAGGCAAATTGGCTACCATTTTAGAAACAAATATTGTTCGTACGTGGGTTCCTACATACCTGAAAATATCAGAACCACTTTTGAAAGAAATTTTATGCCCTTATTTCTTGCGGGGCGACCATGTTTCCAAAATGGCGGGTGGTGTCTTTTACTCCCGTAGACATGTAAGGAAACCTGAATATCTCAAATAACCAGAAGAGTTACAGAGCTTAATCAAAATCGGTTATGTAGCTCTTATAGAATTACCTTTTCCGAATGTTAATTTCTTTATTCCAATAATTAAGCTGAAATATAAGTACAAACTTGTGTAAAATTTTATATTTAACAAATTTCTTGAATCGAAGAAATTGAATAAAATTCTGCAAAATTGTGTAATATTTAGACTTACGAACCGAGTGCATGCACGCGAAAAAATCATGATCCTAAATCACATTCCTTGTTTTCTACGGGGGTTCAAACATGGTCCTCTGCGAAAAATACCGGATTTCGGGCTTAAATGTAACTACAACAAAATTCCAATTTATGCACCAGGATTACTGTAACTTTTTCTAGATTCAGAGGATCATCAAAATATCGTGATTGTGCAACTTCAACTCGATATTTCCCAGTATACATTAATTAGAAATTTTAAGTTTTTATTTAGCCGTTTATTAGTACCGTGAAATATCACTCAATTTGTTGTGATAATAATACTGTAATTCAATGTATTGGCATGGTGTCAATACAGCAAGTCATACAAGACACATACACATAGTAGATAGATATACAACTAAAGAAGGTGTTAAATATAGAAGTTTGATAACAATACAATTATTTTATAATAGTTGTTGATTAAACGTTTAAAAAAGTACAAGGTTTGACAGAATCATGATATAATGTATGATACCTTGTTCTGTACAAGGGAACAACTAATTCAAAATTATCCTTGTATGTTCTAAATATGAATTTTATTTATAACGCTTAGGACGGAATAGGGGGAGGGGAAAGGATTCGGAAAGGTATCGGCCAGCGCTTATGTTGTAGGTGCATTGCCTGGTGTGACAGGAAAACCGTGGAAATACCTCAGTCAGGATGGTCGATAGCTGGGATTGAACCCACGGCCTACCGAATGCTACGCCCCTGCTCTACCACTGAACTACGGCGGCTCGGTCAATGTTCTAAAGATTCCCGATTTAACGAAAATACCTCAGTACTCATAATCTTTTGAGAATGAGGTAATTTGAATTGATAACATAATATCCTGAAATGGCAATAATAATCATCATCATCATACTATACATATACTAGGGAAATCCTGACTGACTGACATATCAAAGCCCTCCTGTTTCCTCCCACTTTCTTCATTTCGCCACTTCTTCCCGTCGTCATCCATCCGACCTGAACCAAAGTTGCGCCTTAAAACTAAAATTCAAATTCGTTCAGCCCTCACCCTTACGTTCCAACTTTTCTCTCACTCTCAAACAGTGAGGCTGAGGTCTGCCCTCATGATGGCCACCCTCGCAATGTTGAACAGCTTTGAATTTAACAATAGGTCTAAAATATTAATTTCTCGGAAGGGCGAATGGTATAATTGTGCGATATGTTTTAGTTCGTATATTTCAAACTCTTTCCTTCATGCCGGCCGGGTGGACGTGCAGTAGCCCAACGGTACGAAGTTCCCGGGTTCGAGTCTCGGCAGGGACATGGGTGTGGATTTTAATAGCTAAGGGGCGAATCGTGACGGGCCGAAGTCGAAAGTTACTAGACTGGCCCATATAAAAATAAAGTTTACCAAAGTTCATCTTCCTTTCATTTCCCTTTCACTTAATGCATAGGTGTTCAACCTCTGAAGCGTAGTCCTCTTGAGGGTTGACTACACCCTCACACTCAGATCTTCAATCAGCCTCACTCTCACGTTCCAACTTAGCCCTCACTAACCCTCACGTTCAAATTTTACCTTTACTCTCAAGCGGTGAAGGTGAGGGTCACCCTCGTGAGATTGAATACTATGGCAGTGGCACACTGTTACCTACTGAGGCCTGTACACAGCTTTACACTCGCTTGCGTCCACATTTTCTTTGAAAAACCCGAAAAAAAATAATAATAAAATCCAATTAAACCCGACAAAAACAGAAAAACCCACCGGGGTCCAGGTGTTCTTTTTTTAACATGTTTTTTCACACCCTTCAACATGCAAGCACTTTTGTTTTTGACAAATGTAAAGAACGTTTCCTCTTTTCATCTTTCTGTATTCTAAACTATTGGCAGAATTCTTTTGCAACGGAATTCGGATACTTAAGTTACATAAATTCCAGATTAAAACGGTCGGAAAATTGCCGGACCCCCAACCTTTTCCGGACCACGTGGAAATGGTTGGGTTCGCGTTTATTTCCCGACCATCAGGAAATGGACGGGGATCAGCCTTTTATTGACCTAAGTCACCTTTTCCGACCATCATCAAGTGCTGAGGGATGGTCGGGGTTATGCTTCTATGCCGTCGTCAAAGACCGGCGGTGACCCGGAAATGGCTCAGCGACTAAACGCTACTTGTGGCTGCACGCCTTTCCCCGTCTACTTCCCGACTACTAGTTTTGGTTCTGCTTATCCCCGACGCCGGCCCGACCAAAACACCCAACCATTTGCCGTCTTAGTCGGCACTTGGCTCGCTGGGTCAGTGCAAGTGGAGTTCGAAAGCAAGTGTGGTATCTTCAACGAGATCATATTACTTTCTGTGAAGCAGTCAAATATAAGGCCGCAGTTATTTCTAATGTTTAGACCTACCAAAAGAGTGTTTATATTTAAAAACTTGTTTGGTTGAATTACATCCCTTTATTTCTACGGGGGTTCCAACATGACCTTTTGTCGAAAAATGTAGGATTTCGGGCTTACATATCTAATAAAAAATATTGAAATTTAGTGTGACGCAAGCCGTGATAGTGGTCACCTCACAACCACAATTGCAACTTATATTTCTAATTTGTCAAGTCAGTGCAAGCGGATTATATTTGTATATGCAGCTTCATAATACTACACTGCTTGAAAGACACAAGTTTTAAATCCCATTAACAACTTTTTCTCGACCAAACCGCTTCCTCGAGACCAAATTTCAGATTTTATGATGACCCATTTGAGACCATTTTTTATGATGATCCATTTGAGATATTTTAGCCTCAAATTCGGCATTTTTCCTGTAGCAAAAAGCTCTGTGATTCAACGTCACTAATTTTTCTACACAATCATTCTGTTGATAGTTCTAAACATCACAAGAGAAATTGTAGTCTTATATTCAACTTCTTCCCTAAAACATGATTACCTTCGTGAAGATGCCGCATTGGCATTTGCATCGTACGGCGAAGAAAATTCGCTTGTACTGACCACACAATTACAAAATAAAAGTTGCAATTTGTACTGTAAGTTTCTCACATAGAAAGCTTCTTCGACACCATGTTTAAGATTTTTTTATGAGGGCGGATCAGAGATATTTAAGCCCGAAATAGGGCATTTTTCGCAAAGGGCCATGTTTGAACCCTGTAGAAAAAGAGTGATTTAGGGCCAGAAACCCGGTTGCAAGGTTAAATTATAACAAAATTTTGCAGAGTTTTATTTAAGTCCTTCACCCCAAAAATTTGTTTTAAAAATGAATTCTATACAATTCGTAACTCATTTTTTAGCCTAAATTTGGGATAAAGAAATTAATTTTCCGTAAAGGTGAATCTACATGTTCAAAGTACACTTCAAGAGCTTCACAATGGCTGTTAATTCGACTCTTTAGTTCTTCTAGTGTTTTTAGATATTCAGGTTTCCGTACATGTCTACGAGAGTAAAAGTCGCCACCAATCATGTTGGAAAAAAGGGCACCCCGGAACATATAAAGGCATACCATTTATGTCAAAAGTGGTTCTGATATCTTCAGCTATGTAGTAACCCACGTATGAAAAACATTGTTTCTTTAAATGATGATGTAACCAACATTTCTAAAATTAGATAATTTGTCATGGATAACCCAATTACGTATGCTTCAGTTTCTGGCTTAAAGTGAGAAGAGAAATGCTAATAATGTTTCATTGTAATAATAATTTTCATAAAGGAATTTTCATCAATAAGAAAAGCAGTTTTAACAAAGTGAATTGTTATATTGCTTTCACATTTATAAAATATACATTGTAGATTTAAACCTAGACAAAGCATCCACACACAGGCTTGTCCTGTTCGAAGACAACTGCATAGACGGAATTTAAAGTTTGTTTTAGTATTACTAAAATAAAACAATCTAATCTCCCTTATCTAAAGTCACTAATGTATAAAATATTCCATTTAGCGTGACTCAATCTGCTGGTGTTTTAGTAAGATAATTCTCGGCAACATTTCTCAAGATGTAAAAGTAGCTCTTGGTTAAAACCTTTGCTTTCTAAACCAATAATACACGAACGTGGGTTCGAGCCCTGGTCAGATCAAATATTGTTCCTACTACTTAATAAAACAATAATAATTTATCTTCATCAGATGATAAAAGTATAGAATTTGTAAACAAGAGAGAGCGAGAGGGAGAGAGAGAGAAAAAAATATCATTTCAGACCCATAAAAAATATTCTGTCTTCTTTACTGAAGAACAATTTACTATCTTCGTGACTCATCCCTTGTGATGATTATGAACTTTGGGGATAATGAATTTGCTGTCTGCAACTTGATCCGACTTTGGATACAACAGCATTTATTTAATTTGTATTTAACGTTGACATATTATATCGACGTTCTGTCAACACTTCTCTGATGTTATATTTTAAACATATAAATTGCTTATGTCCTGAAATCCCGCATAGCACAAACACGTGTAATATACGTATAATAGAGATATGATTTAGACGTTCAATAATCTAGTAGATATGAACAATTAAGCTAGAATACATAGACATATACTCCAGGTTTATATGTCCTACCCTTATACTATGCCACATGTCACACTCAGGAAATTCACACTCGAATAGTCTGTGCGTACGCATCCTCATCACTTACTATAGTTTACCATAGTATAGTATAGTGAATTGTTAGTAATTACTAAAATATTGTTAAGTGAGTACTCAAAAGTTAAAAAAAAAATGCAAAAATTAAGAGAAATGACACGCTACACGCACTAACGAATGTCTATCAATTTTATGTCAACTGCTTATTACCCACCATCCCACCTCAGATTTTCAGTGTTTTTTCTCTGTCTCATGAGGCGAATACCACGCTAGTACTGCTCTGACTTCTGCTTTCGCCTCATGATTGTTCTTGGAAGGGTGCTCTCCAACGGCCGTAATTCCTTCAAGTGCATCAGGACAACATATAGTACAACAAGTAAGTACAGTAATGCACATAATATGCGTGCACTTTGGGAAATTTATTTTACACAAAATCCTGGATATTGATTATAATACAGTATGCGTTACTCGTATTTACCTACTGGGGTGGCACTATATATTTACTACTAAAAACTGCAGTAATGTATTTTATATTAACAACAAAATCACCACAGCACATTTGTGGAATACTTCATTAACTTTCCATATATTCTTTAAATATGCTTGCAACGTTCCTTCTAATATAAACAAAATATATTATAGGCAGAATAATCGTTCTACATATTTTCAATATAACTTTTCCCGCTATCTTGAGAGAAATAAGCAGAAGAATAAAAAGAGATGTCAGATGGATCGTGAAATATGCCCTTCACCACATAGTCCCTAACACATCATATTCTCAAAGAACTAAAACGGATAAGTGGTCGTAACTAATATAAAAGCCCAATAATTCAACTCTGATTAAACATTTTATTATTTTCAAGCAAATACATTTTTTGTCTTAAAACAATCACTATCTTAATCATTGATTGAAAAAATATATTTAGCAAGATACGTAAATTGAGTTCTTCAATATATGTAAACCACAAACGTAATTAGGCATACATAAAGTTAAAATGTATATGGACGTATTTCGTTAAGTATCAGAAAAATGGAAAATCCTGGAAAATCTTTTATACTGGTGATAATACTTTCTTAGTTAATTCTGCACATGATGATGTTCTTTGTTGTAAACAGCAAATCCTTGCTCTCTGAAGATCTCATTTGTTTTGTCCTCTTTCATTTGCCTGGCGATTTTTTTTGCTTTATTTGAAATTCTTTTCAATCTACTTACTTGGCACAACACCTGAAATATAGAGGATTTGTAATGATAAAAATGTTTACAATAACTGTACAGTATATATTGACCACGAATTTCAATAAGGAATATAAAAAAACACTTAAGTTCAAAGTATTCATACAATATATCATCTTCATACTCAAGTGAACAGTAAAAATGCAGTACGTCGGAAAAAATATGCAGCGTAGTTTCAAAGAAATATGCAGCTGTCCTGACTTTCCCATGGCTTTCCCCAGGTTCACAAAACGAATATCAAGATGGTATCTCATGTGAGACCTTGGGCATTCTCTTCCCATCCCATTACTGGAAGAGTGATTTCTCCGAGTCACCGAATTAACGTTTACCAATAAAAAGAAGAGTTAGATTTAGGTACAATAAAGTATTTTCATACACATTTTGCTTGACTGTAACAGAACATACTTGGTAAGTATACGAGTTTTACGTGATATGTCATTTTTATTTACCACACACAATGTGATATAGTTGATAGATTTTTAAAAATCCCGTTTAAAATGGTGGTATTATGAGAATTAATATTCTTGATTTTATAATAAATCTGGTTTAGGTATCCATACACACTGTTTACTATATTTCAACTTACTACTCAAATTCACATTAAGACAAGAAACAAAAATCCGATGAAATTTTAGAAGCTATGTCTTGAAGTAATGAAGGATTTATTACTTATCCTTACTTTTGCTTCTTCATATGCTTTCATGGTGCACTTTTTTAATATTTTAAGGTCACTTGTACGAAGAAACAAAAATAATCGAACTGCTACTGACACCGAAGGTTTTTTTTTTTTTTTACATGTTCGGGGAAGACCATTCTAATATTTAAAACATTAGTAAACTTTTATTTGTATGAGCCATTTTTAGTACCTTTCGACTTCGCCCCTCAGAATTAAATGAATGCAATGCTTGTTAAAATTCACAAACATCCTTTCCCTAGGCGGGATTCCAACCCGCGACTTTGGAGACGCTCAGACCGCACGGCTACCTTGGTCGTTATTTGTAATTTGTTGTGCCATTTGAAAATTGAAATTGAATTTAAATTAGTGTGAACTCATTTAATGTGGGATTCTAATACGTTAAGTAACTTCTAAGTTTATGCTCTAAGCCAATTTTTTAGCAATTCTAAATTATTTTTATTGAACTTAACATTAGTAGGCACAACAGGTAACCATGACGTAAGTCTTCCCCAATGTGAAGCATGACGTCCCTCGGCGAGCATTCTTTCGGGTCAAGGATAAAATAGCGGCCAGGACCTTTGTCTAAGTATCATACCGGGCGGGAAGGTGAACTGATGGTTGGTTCGCCATGGATTCCTATCAGATGGAGATAATGTCCTAAGGAATTAACCAACAGTAACATGGAATCTAAAGCAGTACGTTCAATCTCTACCCCGTAGATACCGGTAGTTCTGAAGTGGTCGGATCGTCGTAGAATGATGTTCCTCGGAGAGTACTCTGCCAGGGTGATGGATGGGAAAGATAGCTGTCAGAGCCTTTGTCCAGCTGTTATCCCTGCTTTTGGCTGGTACAACTCTGGAAAAACTTGAGGTAGAAACTAGATAATGGGCCGGGTTTCTATCTTGAAATAATTTTTAATTTGTATTGTGAATTACGATTTTTAGTATTGTAAACAAGAACTTTCGACTAATACTAAACAATTTTTTGATTCGCTGTTTCACATTTGTAAAATATATAACCAGGGATCTATTTTGGAAGAGATGTGAAATTCCCTCCTCGATCTAGAACTTCGCTTCGCTGTCTCTAGCACTAGGTTTAATGAACTACAGCATATTAAATATGAAATAAAATTATGCGATTTCGAATGTACGGTTAACTTTTAATTCGTTGCTTCAAACACGGAGTGACTTAACTTAAAAAAATGCAGTATTTCATAACTCTATTTATGTCAAACTGTGCTCGCTTGTTTTCTCTTTTTTTAAGTTAGGGCTTATGTTGTAGTTTATATGTATCTGTAAAGAACCTAGGCCTATTCAATTAATTACTCCACGAGCATCTAGAGACCATTCGAGGATACACATTTTGGCCGTGAATCTATAAAAATATAATACATCTTTTAGTTACATCACTTTGTGTTTGGAGCGACGATTTGACACATTCAGCTAAAGTTTTATTTGCAGAGACGTAGTGGGATCAGGGCGCCAACCCGGGACTTTCGTTAGATGTAATTGGAAACCCTGTATTTTTGTCTTAATTTCTATTTATTTTTTGCACATATTTTATTTTACGTAGATAGTATCTATTATGTAATTTTCTGTTCTGTGACAGACTAAATCGGGAGGTCTGGATTTATTTAAGGCCTTTTGGCATCTTTGGCCCAGGCAGGAGATGATGAGTCTGAAGTTTTACACTTTAGGGGTATTTCGTGTCATTGTCTAATTAAAAGCCACAACAATTTAAGGAGTTTCGACAGATTCTGAGTGAAAATAATAAAATTTATTTCCTGCTAGGGTTTTGCTCACAAGTAAGGTTGATTATTCTTGTAATAAGAGTGCCATTAATGCTATTATTGCTATACTGCAAAGATACATACACGTTAATGTACACGGTATTTGCCATACTCATATTGTTACAAATTATCTGTGAATCAAGCACCCCACTACACCACTGGGTGTCACTGAAAAAGGTAGGGGTAGGGAAAAATGCCCCAAAATCTATCTTAGCCCCCGTGTACCTCTCAGTTATATCAGTATTGTTTGTATACATATAACCTATACAACCCCCCATGCATTTTGAACCTGGCACCGTCGCTGCACGTAAGTTAAGAAGTGATGCAAATCAAAAGCGGGTAACATAGTAATGACAAGCGTGAAAAACATGATTTAGAACTTAAAATTTGGTCCATATTGGATTAGACAGTAGGCGATCGAACTGACTGGTCTGGTGATACCTTAATTAAATTTGTTTGCTCTGCTGTCAGTTACGAAAGGTACTATAATATTTACGAAAGTTGCTTCAACTAATGAATTTTCTGAGCAGTTTTTCAATAAATTGCTACATTATAAAGTGAAAATTGATTAGGCCTACATTAAAGGTCAGACATCAACCCAGTTAACATATTACTAAGTTCCCAGTTGCTTAGTTATTCCACGAAAGACAGTCTAAATAAACTACTCCCTTACCATTAATATTGCTTCAAACCTTATTGTTTTTTATTTTTTTAAATAATAAGAGTTAAAAAGAGAAAGTCGTTATAATTTGGAAAATGACAGCGTTAATAAATTTTGAACCGAATAAAATTCACAAAGTTACACAACAAATTAGTTGTTTAAATATCATAAACATAAAACATTTATTATCCTACACAAATATTGTTTGTTCTAGTAATACAGTCCGTTAAATATTTCAATAGATTTTGAAAGAAATAAGCTACTCACAATTGCTTTCTTTCTTTCTCTCTTCATTTTTCCAATCGAAAATTATTTGTTTAAGTGCCTCCATTGTGCTTGCTGGTAGCCTTTCTTCCAAATCATCAAATAACTTAATCTCTTGCCCTGGAGAATGGCGCGACTTGTTTTTAGGTAGGTAGGCCTA
>JAGDQP010036772.1:3283-18911 GCA_022664845.1 Lepisma saccharinum | reverse complement strand
AGTCATTGCAACGGTTATCTTATTTACCACCTTCACACCTTGAATATGTGTCCTTCTAGATCCAACCCCCAAATAATTGATATTCTTAGCTCTGTAACTTAACTCTGTCTGTAATGTTTTCTACTAGCCGAACGAGTTGGGGTAGTGGAGTGTTTCCGTGTAAAGCCAAACAGTTCTTTGGTAAGTGTGTTATGTGATCTTAACTCCTCATTAACCTGTTTGAGTATGATTGATTCTGTGATTTTATCTACTATATTCAATTAACTAATTGGTGTGTAATCCTACGAAAATTTTTGTTGTTTGCGTAGTTTAGGCAAGCAGACTACTTTGGCGGGTTTCAAGCAACACTTAATTTGCTGATATTTCCTTCCTTTTTCCTTCTTTTGAAATTGATAAATCTCTTGGTTTGGCGCCTTAAGTTATTGATTTTACTTTTGTATGGGGGTC
This sequence comes from Lepisma saccharinum, assembly GCA_022664845.1. NCBI lineage: Eukaryota > Metazoa > Arthropoda > Insecta > Zygentoma > Lepismatidae > Lepisma > Lepisma saccharinum. The sequence goes on along the minus strand of JAGDQP010036772.1, from coordinate 18,464 downwards.
CCGGGTACGTCGATATTCTTTCCTGATGTTATTACGGTACTTAATTAGTTTTTGATGTTGCATGGAAGTACGGGTGTGTGGTGTTGTGCCTCTTTGTTTGGGATAGATATGTTTTTCCTATTCTCTATCCCTTGTGTACTTTTAATTCAGATGTTTTTACGTCTGTTTTCTTAGAGATATGATACTCTCTTTTGGAATGCTTTGTTTTTTGTATTCCCGATACAAGTTGGAGTTCGCTTTGAAAAATCTGGTAGGTGTTAATTTATGTCAAAATAAGGATGTTCTCTGCTTGAGATTAAATTGGCAGATGGTCTGAGTGTAAATCATTTGTAAAACACTAAAATATGTAGCTAAATCACTTTCTATTTATTTTAGATTCAATCTGTTATTCACATAATTTACGACATGTGTTCTCTTATTTCAGAGTCATCTGTCTTTCCATTCCATGCTTTGGCCATGACTTTTGAACCACTTAACAACTCAAGCCCCCCCCCCCCCGAAAACAGTTGCATTATTTATTTAGCTCACACACCCTTCTAAATATCACAATATCCTTCTCGAGTAAATTACTATTATGACTATATTGTTCCTGTTAAAACTATATTAAACATCCGATAATAAAATCCAAACTTACGAATCCCTGAATTACTTAATTTCCAGTTCGCTTCAAAACAAAAATAAACCTTTCAAATTACAATACAAAAGATAACAGTGGTATCAGGCGTGAGTCAATCAAATACAATTCGCCACTTATTACATATACTATAAACTTTTGCAAGCCACACAATTTACCCTTCCATGCCCTGTATTGTGCAGTTTTCCTCTCTCGTTAGTTTCTTTTTCTCACTCTAAACCACCACTATCTTCTCTTCATTCTTTGCAGACTTCTCTTCAGTTATTCTAATCATTCATCCAAGTACCATGCGCTCTAAACCCTTCTCTTGTTTCAAATCAGTCTGGTTTTCCGTCTTTTCTTCTTTTCGATGTACCACTTTAACTTTATTCTCCAATTCTTCGTTTCGAGTATTGACTTGTCCCTCAGGAGTTGCGTTCTTGGTTAACTGCCCTGGTAATGAGCCAGTTGTGCCGGTCTTATGATTTAACCCACACTTGTCCCGTAATCAGTCTGTAATTTCCGGTGGAGACTAAAAAATTTCGGTGTTGACCCAGCATCGTGATGACAATTGGGGAGCTGCTGTGAATAAAAGACTGGCGATTACAGTGAGAGTTTCGGCTCTCCTCTCCGAACCCGTGTTGTCAGCGGGGGAGCAGTAGACCAACTCTTCCCTTCGGGAAGATGTCATGTCTACTGTCATTTCATTTTTAGATTTATCGATCATCTTAACATCATCTAAACATTTACTGATCACCAGTTGAACTAAAGACTCATCTTGCTTCATGTTTGAAAAAAGAACTGAAGTATCTATTTGCTGTGTGGTTCGCTGACCTGATTGTTTCCATTTCACATGCTCAAATTTGTGCAATAAAGGGTCGTTGAATTTCCGTTTCCGAAATCCCGTGCCGACGTTAGGTTGTGCTGCTCCCTTGTGATTATTTCCTTTCCAATATCATCTGGCTCACTGTTGGCAATCTAGACACGGGCAGCAAACACATGTTCTTTGCAGGACTTCTATTTTCATATGTGAACCAAATCACACTTTGAACTCTTGTGACGAGTTCGGATGTACACATTAGTATACTTACACAGGTCTGTGTGTGAGCCATTTGATGGTAACTGCGTCGGGACATGATTAGTTACGATTGGTGTCTCCATTGTAAACCTTTGCGATTGATTTGCATACAAATTAACTTTTTCATGTGCTCTATTAATTCTATAGCTGATTGTAGTGTTAGATTAGGTATTAATAGCAGAGAATGTTATTGCTGTTCATTTTTCTTTCGTTGAAGTATTTCTGTTTTACCCCTAAGTGTGCTCTACCATCCGTAATGTGTTTTTCTGTTCTACTCCTAAAATCACATTTCAATTCTTGTTGTTTGAGTTGGTACACAAATTAAAATGTGGTCTGATCTAGTAACTGTCTCATTCGATGAAAACGAAATCGTTCTCTCACTGTTACTCACCGGTGCTGCACAAATAATATTTGACTTATGTCCTAGTTCGTCAGCCTGGGTTGGGCTGATGCTTGTTGCCATTAAAATACTAAAGTATGTAGCTAAATCACTTTCTATTTATTTTAGATTCAATCTGTTATTCAAACAATTTACGACATTGGTTCTCTTATTTCAAAGTCTTTCCATTCCAAGTTATGGCCTCGACTTTTGAACCACTTAACAATTTGTAACTTGGATTTGGATATAATAGGATACATTGTTGTAAAGTGTATAATTCAGTCCGTCAGGTTATTGCCATTCACCGACAACCAACAGTTGGCTGCTGTTGGTTTAGAACTTTGACTGTTAACTTTGTAATAAAAGAATATAGCCTTTTACCATTTGTATTAGCTATGCGACTGCAAATGTTGCTGTCTTTGGTGTTTTATTCCTCTACAAGCAATGTATTGAATCTTTCATTAACTATTTTCCGCACATACACACGTACTACACTAAGGCTGCAGTGGGCCTAATAGGACCTTTAACAGGCTTGCGATGCCTGCTGGGATTACTTTAATCACTGGATTCACTATGATTTTTATGGGCCTAAAATCCACAAATAAGTACACTGTAATAGAAGGCCCTAGTTCAGACGCAAAGTGCACATATTGAAAACGACGAGCTAGTGCAACAGTCAAGGCCACTTGCCTATGCCCAACTTACCGGGAGTGAGCTTCCTTTTGCCAGGTAAAGGTTCAGTCCGTCCTGCCGCTCACTCCACGAACACTACAAGGATGCCGTCCACTCACGAACGCGCCCGACCTTCCTCTAACACTGTAAATACAAAAACTCGTGGCAGAAAGCAAGAAGAATTCCCTCAAACATAGGAAACAGATCTGTTTTATGAAAAGGACAGACATGGCGCACACGATGGTCTCTGTTGGATACAAATACATTAAATATGTTTAATTAAGAGTATTGGGGAAGAAACTCTTCTTAAAACAAGAGACAGGAAACTATACCTCAGACAACAGAATTGCCAACTGGTCCTCTTCCCATATATACACAAGGACAAACGTGGTTGGCTGTTTCAAACACGAGAGAAACAACGTGATTATCAAGCGAGGGTACTCCAAGAGAAAATAAATATGGAGAGTACCTGAACGAAAAAATATTTACAGAGCGAGCTGCTTACAAGATAGACGAACGAGAGTTCCGGATGATGAGACTACATGTCGAAATAGTGTGGCCCTCTATGTTGGGTTGCCATGTCTAGTGCATCAGACAGTCTCCGAACCGCGTACGAGGAGTCTATATGGAAACAATGGTCATAAAGGAAGCTTACACACCACACCTATGTAATTCTTAGTACGGCCTTTATTACTTGGGAAACCTGTGCTTTTCAGTACGATTTGAAAACAAAATCTGTTGGTACTTTCAGTACATCCTACTTGAAAAATCGAGGTGTCACTCAACTGTACTTATGAAATAGAACAATATGAAAAGGTGACATATACTTGTACTTCTCAGTGTAATTCTCTTGGAATGTAAACTATCACTAGAAATTTTATTTGTTAGTACAACTAAAGATTTGTGCGCACAAAACCGTACTTCTAAATAGAAGGGAAAGTAATGCTGGAGACCTCCTCCAGCTAGCAAAAAGTTGTGATCCGGCATTCTTGGCCCAACCACAGCTTGAGAGGGGACTAAAAGAATTCAACAAATACTTAACAAACTGATACATAATAAATACCCAGCTGAAATAGCATGTAGCTCAAAGCAAATGCAGAAGAATGAAACTTCAGTTTTAAAGAGTGCTTATTTAGACACTCGCCAAACCCTAATAGTAAAAAATAGACAAACTATTCTGCAATACACATAATTGATAAAATACGAACATATCGTATACCGCAGGCCCCTTTAAGACCAAAATATCCTAAAAGAACGGGAACTATAAATATGTAAGATCTTATATAAACTTTAAAACATATAATGATAACTGTGATATAAGAGTAAGTTACAAGAACTTTGTGAACAGCTGTCTCAGATAACAGGAAATGCAGAAACTCTCTCTCATCACAACAAACAAGAGGGCCGTGACCGTAAGGCACCTTAAGCTGTGACTGGCTAGAAACGCACCGGGTAATGCTAAGCTAAATCATTTTAAAGAACTAGTATATTATGACACTACCATGTGAGATTCCTGTAAAAAAACAAACCAACAATTTGCAAAAATAGCTACAAACAGTCGACGATACTCAACACACATGGAGACTTGAATCCCCTACCTAGAACGACGCAATGAACCATAAGTTGTAACTCAGCATAAATCATGGAAAGGGCAAAAGTCAGTTTCAAACTATTACCATTCCAAATGAGATATATCCCACCCACCGCCTTTTATACTAAACATGGAGCTGGTGGTTCTAATGTAAAACTATATTAGATATTGTCGAAAGAAATTATTGTACATAAGAGGCTCTCGTTCTGGAACAATCCGTACTTGTGTCCTATAGCACTACTAGCAGCATCTATATTTCCACCTGGCCAGTAATACCTATGCTGAATATCGACCTGTGAATAAACAAGGAGAATTGTCTGTGTAATTCACAAGAAAAATCAGTTAAACATAGGAGATAACAGTGAAATTAAAGTCAAAGAAGAAATCGGCAATTTCATTAAACCACATGAACTGGATACTTAGAAAGGAAACCCGGTCATACAAACGATGATTACCAGATTCGAGCGCGGAAACCGAAAAATCCAGAAACCAAGGTCACTTCCCTAAACTGGAGTCCGACCAAATGGACAAGAGGAAAATTGAAAGAGATGTAGCCAACATAATAAATAAACTGGAGGTCAAGCATCCAAGAGCTCTGTTAGAACATGGTTGTGTGACAACTGAGACTTATTGTCACTGCAAGAAGACAAACTCATAATACTATAATATTCTGATAACCAAACAGTCACAACCACCAAACAGTTAAAACTGTGATCCACAGAAACCGTAATACCGAGGAAAGAGAATAGTGCCTAACGAAAATGGAAACGTCAGACTCTGACAGGAGTTGATGCACATATATGGGTCAATGAGTAAGTTAATTGTTATTAAGGTCCTAACGAGCTTAGTAGATATATGGGTCCGTAGCCTCTCTCTCTCGCACACACATACACACACACACACGAGTACACAAAGCTTGACCGGACAAAATAGAAAAGATAGCGGGAAGAGCCGGAAAACTTCTAGAACAAATTCAGAATCACGTACCGCTTGTACACATATATTACTACAAAAGGAAGGAGTGAATAACTATTTTATTGCTTACATAAAGAAAAAATAGAGAACCCGGTAGGCTGGTGTGAACAGCAAAGAGCGGGGTCCGGGTCTTGCATTGCAATGAGTTAAATATATAAATAAACATGAATCCCCCTCCTTCAACATCTACTTCCGCGCATCTTTCGTGCGAGCTTGGGATATCGTATTTTATTGGCTAAGATGTACATCGCATGGAAAGTGCTGAGTGTGGACCCTCAGTTTAACTTATATTTTACACAATTAAAATGCAAACTAACTGATAAGAGAGTAGAAGGCCCAAAGCGGATGAATGACAAAACTATTCTTCTGGTTTACTCAGAAGTTAAGGAAATGTATGGAAGCGAATTAAGATTTGAAACCAATCTTTGATTTGAAGGCGTGGAAGTTTTGAGCTGCACTTGAGGGCTTTCGTCTGCTGGATGTATGGTGTTTTCTTGTGTGTGAGTGAAGTGACCGGTGATGTGAATTACTCGTTGTGATTTACTAATTTATTTAATTACATTCCAAATTCGATGTTTCTTTAAGGAACTCAGATATCTAATTTTAATTTATTATCTAATTTATTTTCACATGCATAATTTTCATCCATCTTTAAAAATGTGTGTGTGTGCCGGATTTTCTACATCGTAGTGTGGACTTTTTTTTTAGATGAATTGGTTATATGCCATACGTGTGTGAAGGGATTGCAGGGGTAGGTGAGTTATAGCCTAATAAATTCTCTCTCAATCTAATCTGCCATGCGTATGAGTACTTTCTAAGTGATAGATGCGTTTAGTTTTTCCTTTCGAATTTCTGCATTCTTTCAGACCCTTTATAATACTATACGAATCAGATGCCGAATTAGAAACTTGCTTTACCTTGCATATTTTTGTAGTTATTTTATGATATTCAATTTAGAACAGATTTTCCATTTATTATTACCCCATGTTTTTGACACAATTCTTTTGCTTCTGTTCAGGAATACTCAGACAGCGTCTTCATCGTCTCTGTAGAACGTGTTGTGATAGTCAATTATGCTAAACAATATTGTAATGTAACCTGAGCCAATCTATAGTAAATTTCTCAGGATAAATAATTAACAGTCCAACTGCTTCATATTATTTCAAATTATTGTTGATGTGTAATGTAATTGCGTACAGTAGAGCCATCTACACATAGCGAACGTATGTTATTGTTCGGAACTGTTTTTCCTTGTAATAAAGAATATTATGTAGCTTCGCATATAGGTTCGGGTTACTTATTTGGCTGTAGCGGTGCTTTGTTTAGACTTTCAATCTGAAATTTGAAAATTTTACTTCGCAAATGTTGGAAATACCATGATAATACAATTAACTAAGTGAATTGTGTGTTAACGGTCCAGATATTTCTGGTTTTAGTAGTGTAAATAGCAAAACGAAATTTCTCTGGGAAATATTTCAGATGTGCTAATTTTTAGAAAGTGTCACATGTTTTTTGCTCAATAAGACTTTCGAGCTAGTAAATTTTTATGATAAATCCTTTGACGATGTGAATTTTAAATTTAAAAAAAAATACTGAAATCTTGCTCTTGAATAGGACAAAGCGCATTTTCAAAGCTTTTTAAACTTTGGTTATGTAATTTGTGGAAAACTTTGTCTCCTGCAAGCGCAAGGAAATAAATGAGCGACAAACTAGTAAAAGTTTAGTACTTCATTGAAAGATGTAGTTAGCCTAAGTTTGCTCAAGTCACTATTTAGCTTATGCTAATATTAAGAAGGTGATCAACTTTATTTGCTGAACGGCGCACTTTTATGTTAAATCCGAAATAAGTTTCTAGATACCACTTAAAAGTCATTTTATTTATCTTCTACCCGGTATAGAGTAAGGAAGTCTCTTTCTAGTCAGTTTGTTAAAATTTTGATTAACTTCAGTGTTAGCGCGGAAGGTACTTGAAAAGCCTTGTTCTGAACTTGGATCCAGACGTTTCGTCAGTCCAACCATCTATCTCTTCTGTTGGTGGTTGACGAATATGTGAATCAGACGTGTTTATGGTTTGTGAAAATATCACTCCATAACGAGACTTTTTTGCCGGGCCGATGTTTCCATTTCCGTTCTTTTGCTTCAGGAACGGGATAACGTATGCGCCTGGCTCTGTTAGTTCTCTATGATGCGCATCTTCGAGATGCCGAGTGTAAGCTTGATGATTGGTTAAAAATGAGGTTAGAATGAACTTAGGCTGCTGTTCATTCTAACCTCATTCTAAATGAGGCGTCTTGCATAATAGGCTGATGGGTGGTACTCCGAACGGTAACTGTTACAACTGTCCCCTAATGTTCCGGTTTTTCAGTGGTTCTCAACGTTTTATGCGCCGCAATGGTTTTATCTTTCGCAAGCTTCTAATGGTTCTCGTTTTGCATTGTTATGAGTTCTCTAAGAATGCGGAATGTGATTTGAAGATTAAATCAGATTTTGAAGATTTTTTCTTTTGCAAGTTCGAAAGTTCTTTGCATGCCAGCTCCACTGTTCGTAGGCAGGTGTTATTTCTGGGAATTTATAGCCTCTGTGCATGCTCAGTTTGTATGAGTTTGAGTGGTGTGACTAAGAGCCCCCCTTTTTGAGTTTTTACTTTCTGCGTCTGCGAGCTGTCTTTGTTCGTGGTTTTCTTGCCTTCTTTGATGCGCTTAGTGACAAGTGTGTGGGTTCATGAACGGAAGCACAGAAAATATGGCACAGGTGTTGGATAGGTTTCGTGAACGGTTCAGTAAGGAGCCATCAAGTCGTCAGACTTTGATCACTTGGGAGAAGAAAGCTTTTCGCCTAGGAAGGGTTTTGAATGACCCCGGTCTGGTCGCCCATCAATCCGAAGGGAAATATGTGCTGAAGTTTGTGCGTCAGTGATGCATTCACTATGCAAGTCGACCAAAAAAGCGTGCTGCAGAACTTGGAATTAAAAAGAGGACAATGGAACTCCACATAAAAATAGACATGCAAGCAATCCGGGCAATGGCCATCAATGAACTAACGGACGATGACTTAAACCGCCGGCAGGAAGTATGCAGGATCTTGTTGCAGGCCTTCCACACCATTCCTGCTCGGAAGTGCATTCTTTTCAATGATGAACGTGCTATTTATCGGAGTTCGCGGGATAGGAACATCTTCATATGGAAAAGGAAAACCCTAATTTTTACCAAGAAATTGAGAACAATCCTCCGCACGTCATGCTTTGAGCAGGGATGACTGAAGAACACATCTTTGGTCAGTACTTCTTTAAGGGTTTCGTGACCAAGGTTACTTGTCTGGAGATGCTAAATGACTGGTTTCTTCCACAGCTGCAGAATTTGGGCATCAACGACACTGTTGTTTACCAACACGAAGCAGCTCCCGCCCACTTCGCACTTCATAAAACTGGATGATCTGTTCCCTGGCCGGTTGATAGGACGTGGGTCTCCAAATTTACCAGTCCCTTATCCTTGGACGCCTCGAAGTCCGAACCTTATGGCATCAGACAATGACCTGTGTGAATCATCAAATCATACGTCAGGAAGAAACGGTACGTGGACAATGATACTCTGCGTGCAAGTGTGCTTGAAGCCTTCCAGCATGTGACACGGCAGCTGGTAAAGCGGAGGAGTAAGAGAAATGGAGGTGTATCAAGCTGTGCAGGGGAAATGGTGATCCACATACGGACGTTTTGAACAAAAAATCTGTAAGGGTTATTAAAGTGTTCTTAAAGTTACAGTGAAATAATTGCACGTGTAAAGAAACTTTCTGGCCTCCCTGATAGCCAAAATACTTACGCGCTACAATCTTGATGTTGGAACTGTTTTACGGCGACAGCCGGCTATATATAAACTGATGGTATATAAACGATGTAAGAGGGTCAGAAGCTCAGATTTTTCTCAGGCTTCGACCCGAGCAGGTCTGTGCCTTGTCGTCCGGGACGGGTCAGAATAATAAATATGAATGTCAGCTTTCTTTGTTATTTTCAATTATTTTCATTTTCCTTTCATCCCATTCTCTTATTCTCGTCTTTTATTCTTCTTTCAGTATCTTTATGGCCTACTCCTTTCACCCTATTCTCCCAATCCATTCCTAGTGTTGGCTCGTCTTCATTAGGCAGGTAAACGTTATTACCTAACTCTAGCCTGTCTTCAGTAGGCAGGTAGGAGTTTCCAACGTGTTCCCAGCATCCGCTCACCTTCAGTAGGCAGGTAGACACTACAACTCCGGCCCGTCTTCAGTAAGCAGGTAGACACTAACTCCGGTTCGTTTTCAGTAGGTAGGAGAAGTTTCCATCCAATGTCCGCTGTCGGCTTGTCTTCAGTAGGCAGGTAGATGCTACGTCTCTGGCTCCGACTCTTCTTCAGTAGGCAAGTAGAAGTCGTCAACCTATTCTCAGCACAAAGTCGTCTTCAGTAGGTAGGTTGATGCTATATTCGTAGCTTCGGCTTGTCTTTAATAGGCTGGTAGAAGTCTTCAACCTATTCCCTGCATCGGCTCGTCTTCAGCAGGCAATAGGAGCAATTCGAAACTTCGCACATCGTAAGCTTCTCTTTTATTTCCTCCCTTCCACTAATAAATAATTGCCTTTCAGCACTGCATCGGATAATCCCATACCCAGAAGTCATGGCAATAGAATGAACTGTAATAGAGAGGCAAACTCTGAGGGTAGATAACGTTTCAAACATCTGAAGGACACGCAAAATAATAATGATCCAGAGCCATAGATGCCTAAAAACATAAATAAAAATTTGAACTCAGGAAACAATGTTGGTACACATATTTTGCTAATCGTTTTGTTTCTTTCACCATGATATAAAGTATTAATTTTACAACAGTAAATAATCCCAGCGGCTGCTGTGATCTTCGAAGCAGGAACGTTCTGAAGTCCTCGTTGGTAGCTCGACGCGTTGAACACTTATCCACGGATCCACCTCGAGAGTCCATTACCCTTTTACTGCATCTATTTTAGAGTGGTTTCAGTCACAATACGAAAACAGGTAAAATTATAAATGTTTAAAATAATTCAAAGTTAAAAGCAGCCCTTTAACATGAACAAAATACAAAAGTGTACAGTGATTTCTTCTATAACGTAAAATCCCATGAAACATAATAATAGAAAGACGTATTATGAACCATTTAATAGTAACCAGTCGTATGTGAAGTTAACAAGGTTAAATTAGCAGTTACTCCTAAAGCAGAAATGAACAACAGGATGTCACCTCACCTGTTGTTCACGATCAACTATTGAACGAAAAAATCAGACTCGTTTGTCTCTCTCCACATGACAATTATTCTAATTGTTTCATAACAACAAATTATTAAGCAATGACTAATAGGTGTTATCACAAGTGAAGTTGTCACACGTTTCTTAATTCCTGGTTCCTAAAAAGCTACTGGCAGCGGTACGTGTAGTCGATGAGAAAAGCACGCGACATCCCTAAACCGAAGATGATAGACCATACTCGAACATTAATTTTGGACGCCAATTACAAGTGCGACTTCTATCCGTGAATTAGTATTCGTTAATCGTTTGTCAAAGTTGAAAGGTATCAGTTTCAACAATAATTTAACTTAGCTATCTAAAATAGAACTTGAACATCTAGTTGTGTTGAAAGATAGTACAAGTACAAACTTTAGTCTACACATTGGTCATGGCAATATAAAAAGAAGAAGACAATACACTCGAACGTTAAGTGACCATATTTTCCTTTGCACCGGGACAGAAGAGAATAGAAATATCGACTGTTAAGTAAGCAATTATCTCGGGGTTCGTCTAGTGAATAAGAAGAACGTGGTTTTTACCAGAGACTTCTCAAAGCTGAAATGAAAGGTATGTGCTAGTGCTTATTGAATTCATGACTCAGGCCGTTCTAATTTCACTTTGAGTAGGAAAGATCGTTTCTTGGACCAGTTCATGTTATTCTTAGATTCAGTAATATCCATTAATATTCTGTAATTTTCAATTATATCCAATAAATAGTAAAAAACAGTATGTCTTTATATCCTTTATCCAGAGCTAAACATTCTCCCTTAGTTAGAAAAATGTAATTTAGTATGTGACTTCTTCCTTATGGTCTACAGGTAAACATCTATGTTTCACATCATGTGTAAAACAAGTGTACAAATCGTTGTTATGTTCGGAAATATGACAGATGTCGACCCCCGCCGAGTTATACTTATAAGCATCGTGATCGTCGTTTACTATGTAAGTAACGACCGATTTACACTATTAACAGGCAGTCTCGAATGCAATTGCTACGGGTCGTTTCGTCATCATGAAAGAATAAGAATAAAGATTACTTTTCTTCTTTCCTACTCTGCGCATTTTTCTTGCTTCACTTTGAGCAGCGCTGTAGTATTAATTTGTATTTATCAGTAAGTGTAATATGTCGCCTTAGAAAAACGCATATAAAGCTAAATCTATGTCATATTTGAAAACACTGTACATTAATGCCCTATTAACGAAATTCAATCTTCATCCAAATACAGTTGAAATTTCAGTCTCTTTTCAACATGCAAATGAAACTGAAAGTATAGTTAATTTCATTGTATTAGCTTTTATTTATAATGTTAAGCAATTAAATTGGTGTAAAACGATGATAGTTGGAATTGCATCACATCAACACCATATCAACAAAATTCAATCTTTGTTGGAATATACCGGTAGTTTAAAATTTAATTAGTTTACAACGTGCAAATGAGACTATGGGAAATGAAGTTAATTTCATTGCATATGCTTTTAATTATAATGTTGAAACTATTAAATTAGAAATACACATGTGAATCGAAATGTATAACATGAAAGAAAGTTGAAACCACGTCACATTAACGCCCTCTCAACGAAATTCTCTCTTCGTTGAAATATAGTTTAAAATTCAATCTGTTTTCAACGTGCACATCAGATCTTAAAAAATTACTTTGTGTTTTTCTATTACTTTTAATTATATTTTTTGACATAACATTAGTAACAAACACATTAAAAAAAATCTATACCATAGTTGAAAATTACATACTGAGTACATTACATGTTGTATTAATGTCTTATCAACGCAATGACGTCTTTGTTGAGATATGGTTAAAAATAAACGTAATATTTTTCAACCGATGACGGTTAATCAACGAAATGAACATAAAATCAACGTTGAAAATACGTATGTGTGTTTTTGGCGCCTTGGTACGCTTGAGTTTTAATTATTTTCTCGACTCCAGAAGCTGAGGGATACAAGTGACATTGACGAGTAAAGAGGTTTGATGTAATGTTTTCTATATAACCTGAATTATATGTTACCCAGAATAATCATGTTTGGTACATAGACATTAAAGCTTTTTGTGTAAAATATGACAGTTTTGTGTCACAGATATTTCGAGTTATATATGTTTTATGTAGTCATAAATTTATTAGTGTTCGCCCAAGAATAACATATTTTTATATAATCTCACAATAACGTTCGGTATCTAATACATTTTTTTCATAATTTGAATAAGTATTTATCAGATGAAATATATGTCTTGAATTTTTTTTACGAGAGTAAATACCATTGCTTCTAATAACATGAAAAGCATCCCTCCTACATGTGATGCAAAATTCTAGTTATTCGTTTTACAAGATAAATAGAACTTACTATATGAATAATCAAAATTAACAGAACTTAATGTACCGTTCAACAGCTATTTTAAAACTATTCTTGCAACATATGTGTCAAATCAAGACTCGTTGTAATTGAAACACTGGAGGATCGAAGTGGGAGACTTACGCAGATGGATGAAAACTTAACGCCGTACCATTTATAAACTCTTTATTGAATTAACGTATTTATTACATATGCATTATTGAGGAATTAATGTTAGAAATTGCACGTAACGTTACAACCGCAAATAGTAATTTCGCTATTTCTTTTATAACAGGGCGGTAGTGGAAAATTTACATCTGATAATGGAGGCAGTTACAAATACGGAAAGAACGAATATTCCCAGCAAACATGTTTCGATATATTGCCTAGTATATCCCCAGAACCTCAGCTTAAATGTAATATTTGTGGGTTTTATTCTACCGGGGAAAGACAATTGAGAGAACACCTAAAAAAGTGTATTGGGGAGAAGAAGCCTTTCCAATCTAAGATATGCACATACGAATGTACTGAAATCAGTAGCTTGAAAAGCAACATCGAAATTGATAAATTGGATAAGTCTTTTCAATTTGAAATGAGCGATTTAAAATCTGCTAAAGACAGTAACTCGAAGAACCGCATGAAAATTCATACAGATGAGGTTTTTCAATGTGAAATATGCGGATTTAAACCCTCTTTAAGTAAGAACTTGAAAAGACACATGAAACTTCATACAGGGGAAAAGCCTTTTCGATGTGAAATATGCTCACTTAAATTTACTGAACGTTCTAACTTGAAAGCACACATGAAAATTCACTTAGGGGATAAGCCTTTTAGCTGTGAAATATGCGGATATAAATGTACTGCACGGAGTAACTTGAGAAGACACATGCTAATTCATATAGGAGATAAGGCTTTTCGTTGTAAAATATGTGAATATCAATGTGCTCTAAGCAGTAGCTTAAAGGATCACATGAGACATCATACAGATGAGCTTTTTCGATGTGAAATATGCTCATTTAAATTTTCTGAACGTAGTAAATTGAAGAGGCACATGGAAATTCATGTAGGCGACAAGCCTTTTCGATGTGACATATGCTCATTTAAATGTATTCGACGTACGTACTTGGCATCACATATGAGAATTCATACGGGGGACAAGCCTTTTAGATGCGAAAAATGCGAATTTAAAAGCGCTTACAGGAGTAATTTGATAAATCACATGAGAATTCACACAGGTGAGTGTTTTGAATGTCAAGTGTGCGGCATTAAATATACTCAACATAACAGTTTGGGAGAACACATGAGTACTCATACTGGAGATAAGCCTTTTCGATGTGACATATGTAAATATCAATGTGCTCTAAAATGTAACTTCAGGAGGCACATGAAAATTCATACAGCGGGTAAGCCTTTTCAATGTGATAGGTGTGGATATAGATTTACACTGAGGAGTGGCTTGAGATCACACATGAGAACTCACAAGGAGAGAAACCTTTTAAATATCAATTTTGCGGAAAATAGTACATTTAAAGCATAATTTTGAAAAAAGCACACAATAATCCATACAGATGTATTATTCACGAACGTGAAAATTTTACCCATATATAAAATTCAACATTTATGCATTTATTTCTATTTAACATATGTAGATACAAATTGCTTATATTTCGTGATAAAATCATCAGAGTTTTTATATGGGTAAAGTCTTCCTAATATCAATTATATGGATATAACTGTTCTAGGCAGTTGCGTAATCAAGAAAGGAAATATCAAACAGAAGAAACGTTTCAATTAATGATGTATAATCTTAATGCAGTAGATTAAGAAAGCACGCTAATAAGTAGCTTTGTAACGGTGATATGTACGCGTATAAATTTAGGAGTAGTTGCCTACAAATATAGATGCGAAGTTAAACGTAGGAATCAATTAACAGTTATCATAAAAGTAAATAATACCATAAATCAACGCAAAAAAATATGTGTAAACCGCTACTTATGTAGTATAAAGTACTTATGTAAATTCAAACGCTTAATCGAATTGAATTTCGTTGTTAAAGTAGCTAGGAAAAAGTAGAACATTTTTTGCGCCACCAACAAAAAGTTTTGCGCTCGACCCAAACTAAAGTTATAGGCAAAATTCAAACCGGGGTCCAAATTAAAGAAAGCTGGAACCCGACAGTTAAATTAAGAGTTCAGAGTTCGGACCTATGCCATATTATCACTTGAGTTTTGCGCCACCAACA
>JAGDQP010036771.1:0-18911 GCA_022664845.1 Lepisma saccharinum | reverse complement strand
ATTGATTTCTTCCTTTATTTCATGCACATTTTTATTAACATTTATATTTGATTCACCTAAATATTTTATTTTAAATTCATCAACTGAATGCTTCTCTCTGGTATCTTGCAAATCATTTTGTACATGTCCAATAATTTTACATAATACTGTAACTAAATTAACCTCCTCTTCAATATTTATTCGATTTGTATTTAAAATTTTCTCTAAAGAAGAATTATTTTGCTGTAAACTAAATATTTGATCATTAATGATAATATACTCCGTAGTGGTCTAAATAAGACGGTAGCATAACATTTATAGACCGAGATGAGGGCGTATACGAGAGGTCTAAACGATAGCAATGGCGCTGGACATCACGGGAAGTCTCCGAGCTGTCGGCATGGTACCTAGAAGTTAAGCGATGTTCACATTCTTGGCGGACTTAGTTAATGATGAGCAAACACACGTAAACATTAAACAATAACATTTATTGCTTGACATAGCTAACTAAATTAAAGATTACAAGATTATATAAACTAAACATGGAACTTTAAAAAGTTATGTCAGTACACCTCGTCGGCGTCAAAGTTCTGAATCATGATGCAAATCTGAACATATTAAATATAAAAATATCAAGAATACAAATGAGTTTAAGTTGAGCTCCAAATAGCAAATTATACCGAATTAAATACATATACCATTTTAGATACTTTAGAGAGAGCAACGTACCTTTTGAATTTAAGATGTTTTGAGCTGTTGGTATGTCGAATTAGATGCACTTCGTGTTCTAAGTTCAAACTGTCACTTTCACTATATAAGTGGTTTAATCGTGTTTAAACCAAAGATGTAAAATTCTATAATTCTTCTAAGTCCAAAACGAAGAGTAATTTGTAGATAGTTGTTTGTAGAATCTTGGCTGAAGCTGTAGCGTCTATAATTGTATGTCTGCGAGTGCTCGAAGAAGGAAGATTTCAGTAATATTTATAATAGTTTATTTTCGAATCGAAGGAAGCACTGATCGATTTCATGTGGGAAAAGTACACTGTTCAAGGTGAAGCTGTTTACAATTCTTAAATCATTTCTTGGAAAGGTTTTTTGTTACTGTTCATATCACTAATAGGTTTCCAGGATGTTACGAGGTTCTAGAGAAAGGGATGGTACACATGTGACAATTCAAAGTTCGTGCTAACCAAGGTTAAATCGTGGTTTCAAGGAAAGTGTTCTTTTCGTAGGGATTTATACATGGGAATAGAAATGCTCTCACTGTCATGTTACTCTGTTCTTACATAATAATTGTTACCTTGGACCTTATTATGGTATTTATATCTGATCTTTATTGTTCAAATATTCGGGGCCTAAAATTCGAGGGTTTGTACACACAATAAAAGGTTTGCAAAGTCTTTCATTTTTGGTCAAAGTTTAAAATTAATTTCGAAGTTCTTAATTATTAGTTACATATTTTAACAATATATCGTGAATTATTTAACTGAGTTTGATTTGATGGACTCCAGGACCTAAATGATTTAAGGGAACGTAGATGTCACTGCATAAATATTATATCATTATAAAATATCACTTCATAAATATCATATCATTTCAAAATATCATTCTTCTTTATTATCTCATTGGCTCAAGTAAATATATCTATATAAATCGCGCGTTATAAAATTCATAAACCAATGAAAAATATATACGTATATCAGCTAGCTTCAAATATCAATTATATAAACAATCGTCGGTGCAGGACTTTTTAATATTAGCTCATAAAATATCATCATCGTAAAATCAATATATGTATAAAATCATCGGCTTTGCCGCTATAATCATCGAATATCTCATCTTTTATTTATCGTAGAATATCTTACCTTTGTATTTATATAAAACTTCTGGTCTTTGCCGCTTGTAAAATTATTATGCTACAGACCAATCAATGATTAAATAACAATATTAATGGTGGCACTATAAATGTGAGGATTAATGAACGAATCCTTTCTGTCTCATTAACACAATACAGATCCGCGTCCGGCGTTGATAATCTACCATATCCGAGTTGGCGAGGCTCTTGAAGAATATGAAGGTATCAAGATAGAACTCGTAAATATTGAAATCAAGCATTAATTGCTGGTTCAAAATCGCCGTAAAATTATAACTTCATTAAAATCATAGTAGTTATAAAATATATGTACTGTCTCTACTCTTCTAAACTATCTTGTAGAGATCCGTCGTCGTATATTATTTCATAAAATCGTCGTCGTAAAATATCCTAAATTTTATCGTCGTAAGGGATTTGTTCCTATGTTGTTCCTATATTAAAGTTCTAGTAACCTATGTCGAAAGAATAAAGAGAGGGTTGGGAGTTATTGTTTATATTCGTCGTTTTCCATCGTGAATGTAAGTATGCTTAAAATTAGTAGAAATTGTTCTAAATTGCTAAAATTGAAGTCGAATTGAAAGAAATAACCGAAAGTACGAAGATGAAACTAGAATAATAGATAAATACTGTATCAAAAATAGGGAACCTATTCATTTACAAATATTTCGTTGGACTGGTTTGCACAATTCAGAATGTCTCCATTCTATGCGCGTATTCCTATTTGCTACTTAAAAGCCTTGATTCACTTCAAACTGTGGAAATTTGTCCTAAAAGTATTCATAAACTTATGTTCGAAGCGATGTTAGTTGGCTAGTTTCTCTTGAATTTGCAAAAAATAAAATCTGTACAAAGTGGAAAAAAATTAATTATAAAATTTGGACAAAGAGTACCTAATAGTCTGCAACTTATTTTCACGCAATGACTGTTCTTACATGCTTTGCAATGTACGTTAATGACGTTGACTAATGTCGAAAATTGGTTACAATAATCCTGATGAAAGAGAAATACTCTATTTTGGTAAACACAAATCAAATTTATGGTAAGCAAAATGCTTCTTAAATGCACATGATGGAAATAGAAGGGACGGGGAACTTTAAATTGTCGTATTTTTTTTAAATATTGTAAAACTCATTTATTTTGCTCAAATGTCTCGAAGTTTATGTTCAAAGTTTGTCAAAATCCGTTCAAAATAAAGTTGATTGTAAATTTAAATTCGCGGAAATTCATTCTCTTGGTAATTGAAGCAGTTGCTAGTATATTCTTGAGGACCTAAATTATTAAATTTATTGCCAATGTTCTAACATGAACGCCTGTCTTCGAACTGTCGACGAAATTAAATGTTCCAAAATATGGATTCTAACGTTACCTCAATCAGACTTTGTTCAAGAATTCATATCGTACTTAAAAAACTAGTAACTATTCTTAGTCTAGCGTAGAGTCAATGTGGCACAGATGTTTACTAAAGAAATTGGTTACGGCGCGAATGTTGGTCAAGTACGTAGAAGTTAAGTCTTAGCCAAGCTGCTGTCTTTGCCAAAAGAAATATTATGCTTTTTTTGCAAAACAAATTGGGAAAACAAAAGTATTACTTAAAGGAGTATTTACTATAAAATAATGGAAAAGAAATTGTTACTAATATAAATATCGGTTTTAAAATCTAGTTATAAAATTCAAGTGAAAAGAAGTACATTATATTCGCTCTACAAAGATGCCGTTTGAAGTTGCTGTTAATTTATCACCTGAAGTCGTTTCGTTATGTGTAGCGTTGTACTTTATGTTGTCTGTTTACATGTGACTACTTGTCGGCGGCGGTGGGAATGTAATGTTTGTCAGAGATAATATATGTCGTATCATGTGTTCGAGTTACCTAATTAACTTACTGAAGGTTCACGGTCGGTTGGCATAGAAAATGTTCTCGTAAATTATATCTGAAATATTGTTATGCGTTCAAACTAAAATATAATTTTTTGCTGGAACTAGTAACGGTGACAAATTATTTGGGTGGCTAACGGCACGAATTTGGGTTCCAAAATTTTATAACGTGAATATTATATAGAAAACTGTAATCAATATTAAAGAATCTTTTTCCGTAAGTTAACTTCGTAATAGGTCATAGTTCAACTCACAAAAGTTTCAACTTAAAACAAGGAACTATTCTCAAAATAATATACAGATTAAAGTGGTATAGATGTTTTAACCGTGTTATAAAATTCGGAACGAATGTTGAGATGATATATATACAACGTGTCTTAGTCGAAGTGTTACTATTCCGTAAGAAATTAGAAATTACTTAGCAAATGGAAGGATAATTGAAATTTAGTCTTCATTTCGTAAAATGTGAAGAAATGGGCGAACCGTGAAATCATAAATTGGGTTACGTCGTTATCGGGAATTTTTGGAGAAGAGAAGGCATTTTTCTCTCTCGCCTGAGCTTATGTATAAATTTATCGCTCAGTAATATATGCCGAGGTTGTAGTATGAGCATTATATCTGTTGCTTGAAGCAAGTTGAGAAATCTGATCATTGTGTCTCCGCTGGGGCACGAATGACTGTAGTATCTTTTTCTTTTTCTTTTGCGAATTACCGTGGTTACGAACAGTAGAACAACTTTGTTGATCAGAAATTCTAGGGGAGTTGTTTGCATAATTTATTTTCATTTTGTGGTTAATTTGACTGTAAACCTGTGGTCTACGAGTTGTTTGTAATCGTCATGTGACTTCACAATATAGTTTGTGGACCGTTGTATCTAAACGAAATAAGCGTTGCATTACGGAACGACAGTGATGATTACAGAAATGTTTTGAGGGGGTGTCATTATTGTTTCTATTTTGCTGAAAGTATGGTGGTCCATTGAGATTGGGATATGGGTTCAAGGACTGTTCTTCTGAAGATTGCGGTTGCGAAAAACAAGATAGGGAAGAACCCATGCTGGAAATTTTGAATATATAATACGCAAGTACTTAATGTAATCAAATTGTTTCGCGAATGGGCGGTTGGTACAAAGAAATCAGGACTGCACTCATAGTAATTTCAAAAATAACGCGGTGGTCTCATACTATGATAACGGATGGGTTTATCGGGCGAATATCGGAATCGAACTCAAGATTATTAATAAATAATCACGAACGCGCTTCACCATGATAACATACTGCGTAGCGGTCTAAATAACATGGTCGAGGAACATTAATAGACCCAGCTGATGACGTATGCGAGAGGCCTAAACGATAGCAATGGCTCTGGACATCACGGGAAGTCTCCGAGCTGTCGGCATGGTACCTAGAAGTTAGGCGATGTTCACATTCTTGACGGACTTAGTTAATGATGAGCAAACACAGGTAAATATTAAACAATAACATTTATTGATTGACATAGCTAGCTAAATTAAAGATAACAAGATTATATAAACTAAACATGGAGCTTTAAAAAGAGATGTCAATACACCTCGTCGGCGTCTACAAATGAGTTTAAGTTGAGCTCCAAATAGCAAATTATACCGAATTAAATACATATACCATTTTAGTTAATTTAGACAGAGCAACGTACCTTTTCAATTTAAGAAGTTTTGAGCTGTTGGTATGTCGAATTAGATGCACTTCGTGTTCTAAGTTCAAACTCACTTTCACTGTATAAGTGGTTTAATCGTGTTTAAACCAAAGATGTAAAATTCTATAATTCTTCTAAGTCCAAAACGAAGAGTAATTTGTAGATAGCTGTTTGTAGGATCTTGGCTGAAGCTGTAGCGTCTATAAGTGTCTTTCTGCGAGTGCTCGAAGAAGGAAGATTTCAGTAATATTTATAATAGTTTATTTTCGAATCGAAGGAAGCACTGATCGATTTCATGTGGGAAAAGTACACTGTTCAAGGTGAAGCTGTTTACAATTCTTAAATCATTTCTTGGAAAGGTTCTTATGTTACTGTTCACATCACTAATAGGTTTCCAGGATGTGACGTGGTTCTAGAAAAAGAGGTGATACACATGTGACAATTCAAAGTTCGTGTGAACCAAGGTTAAATCGTGGTTTCAATGAAAGTGTTCTTTTCGTAGGGATTTATACGTGGTAATAGAAATGCTCTCACTGTCATGTTGCTCTGTTCTTACATAATAATTGTTACCTTGAAGCTTGGGATAATTTTAGCGTTCCATCATGATTCATTACATTATAGACGTCGAGACAAATCTTAGAAACAATTAAATATAAACCAAAATGTCTTACGAACTAAATACACTGTTGGACAAAACTTTAAGAAAGAATGAGATTAATAAATTGAAATATATGATCATACAACATTAAGTTCTTCTGTTCTTGCTCTGAATATTTTAAGTTCATATTCCAGCGTTTTTACTTTCCATTTTCTTCAATTTCAGTTCTTCATTTGCTTCAATAAGCTTTTGTTTAACTGAAGTCACTTCCTTCATAAAACTCTTTCTTTCATCCACCATTTCTCTCATTTCTTATCTCTCAAATCAACTAATTTTGTTGTCTTTTGTAACTCATCTTGTAACTTATCCATTTGTATTTTCATGTTAGCTAATACTTTAGATGCAGCGTGTAACTCCTCTCTTAAAGACTTCAATACTTTTTCAACATTAGATAACTTCTCAATCTTAAATTCAAATTTCTCTTTTGAAACACAATCCTGCAAAGACTCCAATAATCTGTGTAAATTCACAGCACATAATTGTTCTTTCAAACTTATGATTACTTCCTTTTCTAAAAGTTCTCAGTTTGAGATTTTCTTGTTCTTAAACACTTAAATATCTCTTTCCATTGTCTTTCTTTTCTTGGTTTTTACAAAAATCCTGCAGCGTGTTCATTACTTTTTGATACGAACAAACACCCATAGTGTCTTTCTTAAATAGCTCATGATCCATTAGTTCGTCTTCGTTCATTCTTATATTATCTGATCTTTCTGTTACCAGTCTCGTATTATGTCTCTGTTTCCTGTCAGACAATTCCGATTCATTATCACTGTCACTGTTTGACATATTCTCCCTTCGACCGTCACGGTTGGTCGCCATTATTAATGGGACTTAGCAGGAATATATAAGCTGATTGTTGTCGCTGTGCGTCTTAAACTTGCTTATATATATATATATATATATATATTAGTTACCATTTCCATCTACTCTTCTTTGTATATCTCAGAGCGTTTTGGTATGGGTTCACCCTTCATATAAGAATATGTCTTTAGCAGGAAAGAACAATGTGCCCCAAGTCAACACCGTAGTGTGGGCTATCAGGTCCTTTCGTAAAACCGGCAGAGCTTAGTGTATTATCTTTCACCCGGAGCTTTTCAGCTACCAAGGCTAGGTCAATAAACTATTCTCAAGCTGATAAAAAATAAAAATGAGTTTAAAGTACAAACATTATCTATTAAAGAGAAATACCTCTACAAGAGGATCTCTCTTTCTTTCTCTCTAATCTGTTGAATTTTTTATTTATTTTTTCGCGAGAGACCTAAGGCCTCTTTGTTAGTCACCGGAGTGACTAACACCCACTAGAGGGTTACGCCCTCTCTATAGGGAATTGGAGTTTCGGTGAGTAGGATTTTTAGGATTGGAGGTGGTCTATGGGATGTAGGTAACCTTTATTTATCTTTTATTTAATTTTAATCTCATAACTTGGACGTTATAAGCATTTGTTTACAACCATTTTGTTGATTTACGTGAGCTGGGGTGAAGATGACTAATGATTAATGGGAATGAAGTGCAATTTCACGCCACAAACATTTAGACGGACAGTAAATGAGACACTAAGCGCAATGTGTGACAGGTGAGCCCTTCTTGTACACTAATGGAGACAGTGCAGCTATGGAGATGAGATGAATTATAGTGAAAAAGATGGGTCAGTATGAGCTGTCATATGTTATACAGTAGTTTCAAGGGGGTTAGTGTGTATGTTGTTGTAGAGACCGGGGTAGGTTGGTTGTAGGTTGTGGTTAAGAATTGTACGTGCTGAAAAATTGGAGTTGGTGTTGGTTGAAAGCAATGGTTCTTTGAAAGGGGTAGAGATTTTACAAGGTGATTGTGATAAAGGAAAGAAACTGGTCGATTGTGATGCGTTGTGAAGGAAAAATGATGGGTTTGTTGGATGGTTTCGGTTCTGCAGGTCGGAGTGGTAATACAAGTCCGGGATTGTCAGATGTACGTTCAGGTCTATCTTTGCATTTGTAGCTGTATGTAGAGGCTGTTTGCAGTAAATAATTACATTTTGGTGGTTGGCTTAGGTTAGACCATTCTTTGGTGAGGTGTGGGCCAGTACAGTAACCACATTTAGGTGTGTTCTGACAGTTTGAGGTATTATGGTCAATATAGGTCTGGCAGTGTTCACATCTGGTAGGCAGAGGAGGTTAGGAAGGAGATGGTTCAACACGGTATCATTGGCTGTAAATAAAAGCACCGGCTGTGAGTAGGTCTGTGATTGTCGCTGAATGATGAGTGAGGACACGTACCATGTAGTTGGTGTTTTGGTTTTGATCCTGATGCACTTCGTAATAGTCTTCCCTTCTGTCTTTAACTCCTGTTATATTTCTTCATCCGCTAAATCCGGATTAACTCCTCGGGTAACGACGGAAAGCATCGGAGGACTTCGTGGAGGTGGCTGATTCTTTAATTATGATGTGTCTAGTCGTACGAATTGTGTAGATTCAAAGATTTCCAGGCTGTATTTGTCTCTGATTTTCTTGGCTAAATTGGGTTCGGTAGATTTTACAATGATGTCATTTCGTGAAGGAATAATCCGGGTGATAATATCTCGAGGTACGTATTTTAGAGACTGTAGGAAGAGCAGTTTTGTATTTTGAAACTCTGTATCAAACGTTGGAGCAAGAAATACTGTGTTGCAGTTACAGAACTGCATATGACATTATCCTAGTAGTCGCTGTGTTCCATGCTATGGTCGGAGTCAGATTCGCTTAAAGTATGAGTTTTCTTGGCTGGTGGTGAGCGTCCAGAATTGTCAATGGTTGACGAAACGTTTCGTTCATTACTGCGTTTGCCTTGAGCTTTCGTGTTTATGATTGCTGAGTAAGAAGGAGGATTTTGATACGGTGCTCTTGTCACCTGTTGTGGGAGACGATGTTTTACAGTCTCTGGTTGATGATTAGACATTATGAGTAGTTCGCTAACTGTCAGAATGATGAAAAGGGTGAATACATTTGCCAGTCCAGTGATAGTGAGAACGATAATGACCACTGTGGCTCCCCTACGAAGCAGCAATACATCTTCTCGGTGATGTCGACCTGTGATAAGCACACCCAGTCCTCCACAAAATCTCAACGAGCAAAAGCTACTCGTACTCAAACTGTATGGCGATAGTGGTTTTCCCAGGTAAAATGTGATCTTCACTCTGATCTGTTGATTTTGTTTTAGTACTAGCTAAGCTTTCTCCCCCAAAGGGCTACACCCTCTATGTGGGAAGGGATATATGGGAGTACATGAGTAGCATGGATAAGGGGGATGGCCTATGTGGTGGAATATTATCCGTAAAATTTATTTATTTTATTTTAATCATAAAAAGGACATTATGAGTTTTCTCATAATCATATTCTTTGGTTGGGTTTCTTTTATCTTCTTATTTTGTGATGTGAGCTGAACATGAGGTACACTAGAATCTACAACAAGTTAACACATTTTAGACGAATGATTGAATATTTTCTGGCCTAGGGGCGACAATATGTCGTGATGAGGACAAATGAGCCCTTGCGTTCAAGATGATCACTGCAATATATGTCGGTGAGAGATAATGAGGAAGGTGTGGTGTGCAAAGTTGTTCGATTTGGGCTACGTCTGTTGAATTTTTTTTTACAAATTGCTAGCCACCAATGTGACTAGCACCCTTTAGAGGGTTACGCCCTCTTTATAGGAAAGGGGAGTGAAGGGATAATGAAAGGTGTGTAAGGAAGGATGGTCTAAGGGAGGTATGAATACTTTATTATCATTTATTGAACTGCATCGATTACTTATCTTGGATATTAGAAGCTTTGCGCTTAAAATCATTATGGTTGGGTGATTAATGAAAACATGAGCATGAAGTGCAATTAACGTCACAACATTTATAAACAATACAAGTGATTGATAAATCTTCTCTCCTAGGGGTTACTCTAGGAATTTATGGTAGACATATGGGCCCTTTGTCTTACATTGATGGTTACTGTGCAAAGATGGTGGTGAAGTGTGAGTGATATGAAAAGTCAGTGGTGATTCTGCTGCTGGTTAGCCAGTGTTGGGATGTGGGATAGAGAAGTGAACATATGGTCCGGAGTATGTTGCGTGAAGTGTGAGTTTGAAGATTTCTTGTGCAGCGTATTGAATTTCTCGGAGGGCGTTTTCCCTATCAAATAGAAAGTGGTTTTGAAAGGCGATGGTTAAGAAACGTAGCAGTTGCTCTATGGTGATTGGTTGCTGGGCTGACTGAGGAGTGTTGGTTCTGTCGGTTGACTTAAGTGGGCGATGTAAGCTGGTTTGTCTGGTTCTATTGCAGGACGTCCTTTGCACTTATAACTGAAAGATGTATGTTGTTCGTCACAGTTGGCACATTTAGGTGGATTTTGTAAGTTTGTGCAGTCTTTTGTCTTATGTTTTCCTTAGCAGTATCCACAGGTTGGGGTGCTAGGACATTTGTTTGTCGGATGCACGTTATATGATTGACAGTGTTCACATCTTAACGGTAATGGTGGTGTAGTACGTGATGGCTCAACTCTGTATCTCCTTTTGTAGCTGAAAGCTCCAGATGCAAGAAGGTTGTCTATAGTAGATTGATGGTTGGTAAGTACTCTGACCGTGTAACTGGGAGTGCCTTGTTGAGTTTTTATCCTGATACAATTAGTAATAGTGTGACATTCAAGTCGCAATTCCTGCTCTGCTTCTGAAGCTGAGATGTCGGGAGCAACTCCACGAATGACAAAAGAAAACATAGGAGATCTACGAGGCTGTGGCTGTTGATGGATTGGTTTGCTGTTCATGGGTGTAAGTTGAGCATTGGAGCCAAATATTTCAAAACTGTATTTATTTCTGATAGTTGTGGCTAGAGTAGAGTCAGGAGACTTGATGATAATGCCGTTTCTTGTTGGTATTATTTGAGAAATGTTGGCTTGCGGTACATATTGCAGAAATCTGTTCAGAAGCAGTTTTGGAGTTCGATATCTAGTGTCAAAGTTTGTCAGGATATAAGCATGAAGAGATTCAGATGATGAACGATTAGAAGTGTGGTTACTATTCTTTCCATGGTCAGAGTCCTGCATTTGATGATCAGAATCACTGTCGGAGCTGCTCAGTCTATGCGATTTCTTCATAGGAGGTGAGTTCGAACTGCCAGGATGATGAATGGTCGGTGATTGAGATCGTGAACTAGCATTCGACAACTGATCTGTGCTACGCTTGTGTTTGGAAGATTTGAAAAATTTTGGAGTTACTCGAAATGATGTTTTCTGTACAACAGATGGAAGCTGATGATTGTTGGATAGTCCTTTGTCATGATGAAGATGAAAGAATAAGAAAAAATGATCAGTCTATATAATGACTGCAAAAATAGAGCTCTCATTTGCTCGCACCCTCCGACACTGAGAAGTGCCGTCAATCCTATTGTGGATGTACACGTACTGTTTCTCACTAATGCGTATGCAACACTAGATCATCGTGAGCACGTTATTTATACACAGATAGGCTAGGTTTTTTCTGTGGTCTGTTGAAACCAAACATGGTCTTTTACGTACATATGTTATACATTTCATTCTAACAGAATTACTTTCAAATCTATGCAATAGTAGTAGATTACATTTAGTTTACTCAAAACATGTATTTTAACATTTTGTATTCATGTGCAGAAAACTCAATATAAAAAAATATGCAACCATTTGCATTCATATCTCGCCGCGTAGTTGGTTTATACAACAAAAAGTAGTGACATCTATTGGCCCCTTGCAAAACTACATCAATACATAAACAACAAACAACACACTTTAACACAACGTTTGTTCTGTTATTTTAAACTTGGTAGCTTGCTTTTTATAATAATAATTAATAAATATGATTTAAAATAAAATAATATAACATAACGCAATCATTAATTTAGTAATGATAAGGTAGGTAATATCAAGCAACCGCCTGAAACATTCCTACTTCTCTCTTCTCGTGATTATGTATGTGTGTGTGACTTATGACTACGTGTTAATCAAGAAATGAGTGAACAGAGATGAGGGTCTGTTTTGGGGGAGAGTGGTGTGTGTGTGTGTGTGCGAGAGAGAAAGAGAGAAATAAAAAAGAGGAGGGCACATTTTGTCTCTGCAACCTCTTGACCAGATGGGCAATCCCTCCCAATCACTCAATAAACTTTGTTTCTCTTTTCCAGGAGTCAAACATTTCTAAGAAATAGTCTCGACAGATGAAAACAGCATAGGGTTCAATTTACAAAAGGACAGAATCACACAACCCACAGTCCACAACGAGTCGCCGAAGTTCTTGGAACCATACCAGCAGCCATCCATACTGATGGATGTTTTTCCTTAGTCGAACTATGCAAATAGCGGAAGAGATGGCGAAATCCGAGAAGAATATCCGTACACTGCATACCTATTCATCCCCATTTAGAATATATCCTAATAACAGATATAAAATCGTATCACGGTTAATATTCGGAAGGCGGATAATATTCACTTGGCGGATAGTGTTCGGATTACGGATAATAACCGGATAACAGATAATATTCTGTTAACTAAAGTCCCAATGATGCGTAAAATCCTGTTAAATGTAATATTCTCTTATGGTATTATCGGGATAATAGTCATCAACTTTTACGTTCATTGGCTATGTGCGAAAATTACCCGAATATTATTTGAACTATTGTACGGTTAATTTAATTATTCCAATCAGGTTACTCGGATAAACGTACAAACAAATATCTCGTTGGTCTACTAAACTTATCCAAACTATCGAATAACAAAGAAACGGATATATGAATAAGATATCAAAGTGATAACGTAAAATGGAACAATGAGATATCTGGAGAACAAACATGCATATTAGAGGTGGTGTCAACAATTATCCGCAGAATTATTCATCACGATATTATTAGGATATTCAGAGCCACGTTCCCATCCCTGCTACTGGCCATGAGGTATCCCAGGGCATATCGTATCGCACACTTTATTACTACGCTAAATCAAGGTCCTTGAATGGTTGTAAATTGAAAGGTTGAGACGAATTTTGTGCTAAAAAGCCTTTCTAGGAACTGATCAAAGATCGTAATGACCTCCAAGAAGGTAGTGAATATGAATGCATGGATGGACTTAAATTACGCAAAATTATTGGATATTAATAGAGGAATCAATTAGAAAGATTTATAGGCATCCTTAGGCAACCTCAACCCTTAGTATATTATACCAAATATGATTATGATTAGCTACTCTACCCGAAGGTATGTCTATGATCCGAAGGCTGTTGAGTAAGATGAACCGATAATGGCGTGTTATTGATTGACACGAACATGCTGCTCTAAGGATAGCAACACTTAATGACTTACAGTTAAGATGTACACCGAAGCACCAATGTTATTACCGGCTTTCAAACATAGGCCCCTAGATTACAAAAAAGCAAGTTCCTCCGAAATAGTTTCCTGAAGCGAGTAGCTAAAATTAAAAGGAATCTTTCATTGTGTATCTGGGATTATTTTGCAGTTCAATCTATACCAGAATTTTCGGAATAGATTTATTATCAGGAAACTCTCTTTACGTTATCCAAGCCAATTCGTTAAACTTTATCCAGTATTATCCACACTCCATCATTAAATTGAATTGATTTATTGTATTTAGGTACGTTTGCCTCACGCAGGGATAGGGTACAGGAGAGTATGGCGAAGGTAGTAGTCAGAGCCTCACTTAAGGTGCTATTCCGTCAAACGTAAGGTGGTAAGATATGTTCAGACTTTCTCGCGATTGGTTGGACGCATGGTGGAAGTGGTTCCACCCATATAGCAAAGTGGAATGAGTTAAATACCGGTCTCAAGGCCAAAGGTGAACACTCGTTGCCATACTTACTGTTAGTGTGCTAGACATTGCAAATATTACCCAGTACATTCAAAACTTTTCAGTCTAGTTGGATGCTAACTAAGAACATACAGAAAACGTGTGATGAGTTAACAGTGCAGTTGCATATGCTGGAAAGAAACCTTTTTCGAAGAGTATGGACAGTGAAACAGATCCTCAAGATGTGTTAGATGTGCAAAAGCAAAGTACCAATTCTACTACTACAAAGCAATAAGGAAGAAAACCGCGGGAAAATGACGTTTGTAACTACTGTAGAGTAAATTGTCACTGGGTTAAATAGTGCAAACAGTGGATTGCAGACGATAATCCAGCGAAACATAAAGCTGTAAACAGTGTACAAGAGAGAACCACATTTGCAAATACAACGCCACTGTTAGTGTTAGAGAAAATTAACATGCCTGAGTCAGAAACAACAGCATGGTTTTTTGAAAGCGGTCCTACAAGAAACATTACAAACAATTATGGTTACTTTAATGACTTCCTAGAGTTTGACAATCCGTGTAGAATTAAAGCTGCAGGTAAAGAAACTTTAATGGCCATTAGAAAAGAGTACATTCAGGTTTTGTCGGCTCTCAATGCTAAGTGCAAAGAGACAACATCAAAAGACGTGTAATACGTGACAAACATAAGAATAAGCTTGTTCATGTTAGTAGATAAAAATTGAGGAACATTAATTAGATTTTATTGTGGACGACAATGGACAACAATAGGCGTATTCTCAGGGCAATTACTTTTTATTTAGCAAGACTCAAAAAGGGAACTCTGATTAGAGTCTTCTAGATATCCGTACTGACGAAAGATAAATAAAGTCTTTGTAATACGATTATTATTACTCACTTAATACAAATACAAATATAATTACTGACGTCGAGATTG
Source organism: Lepisma saccharinum (assembly GCA_022664845.1). Classification (NCBI taxonomy): domain Eukaryota; kingdom Metazoa; phylum Arthropoda; class Insecta; order Zygentoma; family Lepismatidae; genus Lepisma; species Lepisma saccharinum. Next base: position 4,141 of record JAGDQP010036771.1, on the reverse strand, counting down.
GAGAAGTTGGAAAATTCACAATTAGCATTTTACTTGTTTGATTCTAATGATGAGAAAATAGAATAATATTTTTTGCACATTTCCTGTTATGCTCTGTAATACATGAAGTGGAAAAAGATGAAAAGCTGGCCTTTTGCTGACATCCATAGATTCTAGAGTATATAGTCAAATTCGAGATTATATGACACCAAACTGATTGAGCCAATTATCTTTTCAAAAATCAAGATTTATTTCGACAGTTATTACTAGTTAAAGCGTACATTATAACAGAAGGTATAGATTTCATCGAATATGTCAACATCCAGGACAATCCATGAAACAGTATATCTCAGCATTGAGAACACAGGCTAACAAATGAAACTTTGGTATTTTCTTTGAGGAAAGCTTAACAACGCAATTGCTATATGGTATAACTGAGAATTCTCTTAAAAAACGACTATTAGCGACAAATGATTTAACTTACGAAAAACTGACTGAGTAAGGAATACAACATGAAATAGTGGATTAGGATAGCAAAGTGTTAGCAGGACATACAAGTCATCCTTTACTTCAAACAGCTGAGATATATTGCATTCAGGATAAATCTTCATCGAGACCAAGAGGCAAAACACCTTAGATGTTCTCGTCCATGGTATACTTGGAATACGCTTGCATAGTTTGCTCATACAATCATAGAAGAAGAAACTGACCAGATTATGATAAGTTGTGTTCGTTTTGCTGCAAGAAAAATAATTTTCAAATTTGCTGCTTGCGGAGAAAATGAAACAGAATACAAGATCACAAAATTCCGCCTACTGTGTTAAGGTTTCAGAAGAACAACAAGTTCGTAATATAATATCGAATGTACAAACTATTGAGGATGATTGAGGAAAGTCATGGATCAGCCTGAGATTTGATTTTAATAATAGACAAGAATCTCCTGCTTAGGTTGTCCGAGTAGGTGTTCATGGACAATTATTAGATTTAATAACGGATAGTTGTGTTTGCTACAAAATTAAAGATAGATGTGATAGTACAATTCGAAGACTGCAACGAGAATAACAAATGGAAAAGTGCGACATAAATTTACATACGTTGACAGAGAATACCTTGTTAGTGGGAGGCATGATATCTATAGCGGTGGTATATAAACAAAAGTTCTTCACGACGCATTGGAAGGTCATTTCCTGTGAATTACAAATACCAAATTTGGTACACTCTTGAATTGATATCTTGTTCGCGAATTGGAGACGAAGACTGTTTGAAGATCAAAGGAACAGGAAACCTTTCAAACTTAATATAGCATACACTAACTGCGAGAGTAAAGCAAGATAGTGATTATTCATAGGAAGATAGTGATTGTTTAAAGAATAGTAACCAGTCGTTTGAATCGAAGGTTGAGGCAAAAATAAGTCTAAATAAATGTGATGTGTCGGTTGTGCCCAGAAATGAAGAACAAATGGCTAGAACTACCACTGACGAGTCTACAAAGAGTATTGGATATGGGAAATTCTTTCAGTATTCAAGAATGATAACGAGGAAGTTAATTTGGCAAGAGTGGTTGTATCAAGTTTTAGTTAAAGAAATTAAAATAGATATAAGGCTTGTGATGGAAGATCAAATAGAGTTAAAGACATAGTTAAATCAATAATAATTGTTGAGACGGAAATATGAGAGGAAATACCTTGGATCCAAGCAGGAGAAGGAGTGTATTGTTAGTATATAAAGATTGGGGAATATTAATTGCATTTTGTTGTGGACGACAATCGACAACAATAGGCAAATCCTCATGGCAATTAAATTTTATTTAGCATAAAAAAAATAGAACTCTGATTGGATTCATGTAGACAACCATACAAAAGAATGAAAAATGAAGTTTTCAAATACAAGATTCGAATACGATTATAATTACTTACTTCATTCAAATACAAATATGATTATTCTCGATCGAAATTCAAAAAGGGGATTCAGATCGACTCCTACCCAGTTTTGGCTCAAGGTTAGTGGTGAAGTAGTACTCTGCGGTTCTCGTGAAGTGAACGGTTTGTTGTAAAAGGCAGACTTAAAACCAATTAAATCTGAGTGTTCCAATAATGTAAAAGTTGCATGTAAAAGTTGATAACGAAGGAGTTCGCTCGATTATTCGCGCGAACGATGTAGTTCGGAAACTGACAGTGTCCAGAATAGAACGGTACTAGTGAACTGGAAATACGCATAGTTATAGAAATGGCTAGAAAGTTCAATTTCAATCGAACACAGAAACTAACTAACTTTCCGGATGCAACATTGGCTGCAATTAGTCAGTGCTGCGTTTTTATCCTAAATCCTACTAGGAAATCGGCAGTTGAAAGTGTAAGTTCTAAGGAACTGTAGATGAGTAAGACTGAAAGAAAAAAACAGTTAGTTGTTGTTGGCTGCAAGTACTACGTATAACTTTTAAAAGAAAAACGAAGGAAAATGGACAAGAAAGCAATCACACGTTACCTCGTAGGTAACAATAGTGACAAGAGTTACAGAATTTGGGTCAAAAAAGGATATTGACGCATCATTTCAAAAGGTATGACTTTTCAAAAAGTTCCCAGTGTGTTTGAAGGTTCTTTATAGCTATCGCTTCGCAACTTACCGCCAGCAGAAAGAAGCAGTCATGACAATCAGGGAAAGAGAAGAAAGAGGAATCGCAACAGAAGACGAAATAGATCACAAAGACGAATCAAACAACGCAACGAGCGTTTCCGTTTACTTCAGGTTCCGCTTCCACCCAGCCCTAAACTAAGGTTCTAATGGAAATAACATAAATGCTGCGAAAACTAAATACGTATAAACTTAGTATTAGTGCAGTTTCCTGTAGCATCATAGAATCATTCTAAGATAAGGTCACCAAGGTTTTGAATACAAATATTTCTTCTTTAAAATGGCTGTAAATACCATTTCCACTCTACTTCAGCTCTTCACATCTTTCAATGTACAGTGATGATTAATTTAGTTGTACGTTATGGACTTCTCTTATTTAATAAATTAGCTGCTTGGATTCATTCATCTACTGATCTATCTTGATCTCAGTTATAAAAGGACAACTCAAAAGAAATTAATGTACATTAAAGGTATGACAAGAATTTATTAGTTCATAAATACACTTCATAATAAGTTATATAAACTGGCATTGGGTACAAAAAATTATCCTATAACACTGTTGACAAAGTCAATGAAGTAGGCTACATCAGTGTAGACTCCAGGATATCCTGCTTCAGCACATCCATTGCCCCAAGACACAACACCAACAAGAACACCATCTTCGGTAAGAGGACCACCACTGTCACCCTGTAACGATAATGGTGAAGATTTTTTTTTAACAATAGTGTACCTCTAATTCAAAAATATACATTGCCTGTAATTTGGGTAAACGAACACAGACAGAGTATCTAAACATACATTACGTCGTCCAAAACGAATTTTAAGGCAGCCAACACATTTATTAACTTTGAAAATCCTAGTAACGTATTATAAAAAGTAAACAGTTTGAAATTCTATGTATTGTGTCACAAACACAAATCAGTCTGTAAATGTGAAAATGATTTAGCAATCTCACAAGTTACAAGTATTAATTTGAGTGATAATATCAACTGTATAAGATAATATCAACTGAGATCTCAAAATAATTTCTCTATCGGCGAAGGATAGCTGGCAGTCGCAATGTTTGAAGTAGAATTATAAATTTTAGAATAACGGAGGTAAAAGCTCAACCATGCCAAAACACATAGAATAGTGAAGGAACAGAGGATAATTGGCATGTATGAGTGAATATAATTGTATACAAGGCAAAGAGAAACATATACTTAACATATGTTGATTCAGAATTATGAAACAAATAACCTTTGGAGGTTTAAACAACAGAAAGTTCCAGTAAAACTTGAAAGACAGGTCAATCTATTTTAGCAAACTGACATCTGTCACCAGTTTTCTTAAATATGTGGCAAAAAAATGAAAGGTGACAAGGTGACCTTCAGTGAAACCTTTAACATAAAAGATATAAAGACATACCTACCGATTTATAAAAACATATAATATAAAGATAATCATTCAATATGTGCTATTTATTATCGGTAATATATGGCTTGTTAACACTCCCTGAGTAACTACATCTAACACCAAACTTAATTGTTGA
>JAGDQP010036770.1:0-18911 GCA_022664845.1 Lepisma saccharinum | reverse complement strand
TAGAGTAATTTTTGTGTGTCAGTTTCAGTTTTATGCCCTAAGGTTGCTTTGGTTATTTTCCAATTACGCTTTGTGAGTTCTCAGATTCACTACAGCTGCGATTTGGACTTACGAGTGAGAGTTGAATTAGTATATTCCATTTAGAGAAGTGAGTTAGTATCTATAAGGGTATTCTACTATAGAAATGAACCAGTCCAAAATCTTGGATTGCAAACCAACCAGTGACTGTGAGATAGAAATAGAATATGCCGGTAGTCATTTCGCTACGATCATTTACAATTACTGTGTTCTCTTAAATAAAAGTATTTGAGTCCTTAAAATGATAAAAGTTTTTAATTTTCATTATGTATATTGCGCTGCTTTAAATTCTTCCTTCGTATAAGTGCTTGTTTCATAATTAATTTTTACCATTGTCCGTTAAGATCAAGCTAATTCAGATGGAATAAAAAAAAATGGCATTTCGTTTTTGTTTTTTGTTTTTACAGGGAAGCGTGCAGTTGTAATGGAGTGTCAATATGGTCCAAGAAGAAAGTTCAATACTGTGAAAAATGCCTCAGACTTCTGTTGTCCGGCAAGGTACGAAAATTTATTTGTGTTGTTTTATATGAACGAAAAATATGTGCGACATATATTTCATTTAGAAGGGCCGGTCAATAAGTATTACACAATCGTGTATAAAAATCTTTTATGTAAGTGATATTTTATACCTACATGATGTGAAGCCTATTGAACATACTCATAATTCGATGCAACTTCCTCCTATTTCAAAGCGTTTTATCCACTCCTGTTTCCATTTCGCAGAAGCACTTTGGAAAAAGTATGTTATTCTTATTTCTAAACCACGCCTTCACCTCGGAAATTACTTCTCTATCAGAATTAAAGGTTTTCCCACGGACAGAACACTTTAGTTCTATCAAATAGAAAAGTCTGTGGACACTAGTTCCGGGATATAGACCTGGTGAGGCATTGAACTCCAACCGAGGGCCTGCATCTTCGGCAAAGACAGTTGTGCCGTAAGGGGACCCGAACTTCGGCATCCATCTTGATCAGAATTTTCGAAATTTAAGTGACCATAATTTTAAGAACAATTCTTTTGGACATTTGCAAGCGTTTCATGACTTCATAAGTCGTTATACATCTGTTAGATCGAATCCAAGTGGCCACCACTTCGGCAGTGTCAGGTGTGCAGACAGTTGGTGGTCTCCCAGCCCTGGAATGATACTGAAATTGCCATCTTTGAATCTTTGGACATTGCTCCTACCAGTCGTTTCTTTTTTGAAATCTTCGTTTAGTTTTAAATGAACTTTTAAACAGTTGTTTCGCCTGACCGATTGACCGCAAAATTCTGTATCCGACCGTTGTCTTATCTTTGTATCAATATTCGGTACCATATCTTTAGACATGTAAATACATGAAATGACAAATTTAGTATATTAAACTATGTCTGAACAATATGTATCCAAAAATGATGGTGATATTTTTTTATAATCGATTGTGCATTATTGACCAGCCCTCTTCGTTCGGCAGTCTTACCAGCTATTGTTCTCTACAAATAGTTCAGTTTATTTATATGTAAATGATGATAAGACGTAGGAAAAAGTGAAACATGTTTTATAGAAATGCATACAGGTGTACGGGTATTTCACACAGAGAAGGGTGCAACGTTTCGCTAAAGGCGTGGTTACATAATAGGAATGAAAAAAGACAAAGGAGTGGTGGTAAGTTTGAGCATGTTGCCAATTGAAAGCAGATAATCAAGTGGTCAGGTTATGGGGGCGGGAACATTACTAAAAGAGCATGAAAAATCACTAAATGGCGAAGGAAATGAGGACGGAGGAGGTGACCAGGGGCTTCCTAAAGGCATTAGTGTGTAAGAAATCAGCGCGGAGTGGGGGTGAAAAAAATAGAGAATTATACTTTTAAAAAAATGTAAAGAAAATTATAAAGTAATTAAAAACAGAAGGGATGGAAGACGGAAACTTCTGAAAAGAGGAGCAGGAGGAAGACTTCGACGACTGGGTTTATGGTTGGCGAAGAAGATAGAAGTGATATCTGCTTCGATCTCTTTCTAACTGACAAGTGAATCGGAATTTTTGGAATATTGACACGGAAAGTTTCGTCGAAGGTGCGGCCGTTGGTATGAGGAGACGAGATAGTTGTGATTCAGAGGGGTAACTATGGTTATTAATGCGGATTGTCAGAGGTGTTTCGGTTTCTTCAACGCAGAAGGTGGAGCATAGGTTACAGCGTAAGGGATAGATAAGGTAGTAGGAGATTCAGTTGCCGGTGTGTCGAACAGAGTAGGTGTTGAGTGACGGGACGCTCCAAAGTCAGACCGGGATCAAAGATGGCACAGGCTCTGCAGCGGAGTTCATTACTCTTGCCTAGTTTTGGGGGAGGGGCTGAATGGGTCCAGTTCTGGTCAGGATCGTGATTCGGGATCTGTGGTAGACTATTTTGGGTGAAGAGGGGAAAAATTTTCAGTCTCAGGAGATGCAGTCTGCATGGGATGCGCTATTTTCTGGTGTTTTTGGAGGACCTTAAGGTTAGGATAGTACAAAATAAGAAGATTGGGAGCGGAAGAAATTACCGGGGAGACCGGTTGGAATTTTAGTAAGTTTTGGCACGATACAAAGAAATTTTTAGAGATAAGGTGACTTAGGTTATGTACGATATTTTCCCGCCTCCATGACCTGGACGCTCCTAATCACCATTGCTGTATCCTTTTTTCGATCCTATTGTGTGACCTTTTTCGAAACGTTGCCACCATTCTGTGTGTGTATGTGAAATGCCCGTACACTTCATCTCCTAACACATATAATCTTTTCCGTACGTCTTTGTATCATATTCCTCAGACGAACGCCTACTGTAAGTTTAATACTTCTACAGTTTACGTGAAATTTTGTATCTGGGAGTTTTCAGGTTGGTGAAGTCAAGTTTGAAATTCAAATCCCCAAGATGACAGATTAAGAAGGTTTTATTGTCAATATCTTGACTGGGGTTCCAAAGGTCCTTGTTCAATACTGATGTTTAAAATTTTCGTTACAGAATCGAAAATGGCGTCAGCCAGTAACAGTAAATTTTAAAACGTTGTTTGATTTTCGCGAAATTTCGTACCTATGAGTTCCAAAGTCTGATACTAATAACAAAAGAGTAAAAAGTCTAAGACGTCTGCAACTCGAGGTTTCTTCATTTTAGGAAAGTAAAGCCATGTTGGTTAATTTTCCTGTGTGAGAGATTGAAGGGCGCTGGTGGCAGTCCGAATACAGCTTTGTTGTGAATTATTTAAAACTGGGGAAAAGGTCAAAAAAACTTGCTTTATAAAATAACAGTATAACGTACTAAAAATAATCTTGTTACCTAGGGGATAAGCAACCCTTAACCCTACTATAAAAAGCAAAGGAGCTTCGTATCATCCGTAATCCTAAATGCGTGTATCAGATCCCATGACTCACTTCGTATACATCTAATTGCCAACATGTGACAGCTGAATAGGAATTTGTTACTAAGAAAGTCAAGGAATTAGGATTTGAATTAGGCTAGACTTATCGGGAGGACCTTTGATAAAAGACAATGTAAGAAATGTATGATCCCCATGCATCGAGGCGAATACAGATTTATACACCAGAAAAACCAGAACATTACTCGTTCAAGCATCAATCTTGCTTGTTGTTGACTACGGATATATGTACATGCAATGGTACATCACTTTTATTATCGAACCGAGTACATATGGTCCAAAATTCTTGTATGCGTTATGTAGTAGGTGCCAGAAAATATAACCATATAGTAAAGTAACTCACTAAATAAAACATAGTTGGTTACACTTGAAGAATGCTTGACATTGCATGTCAACTAGATAAGCAGTAATAAAAACTAGTCCTTCATGTACGTCCTTTAAATAGATCTCTTTAAATGCGCACCTCATAACTAGAGACCTGCACAGGGCGGGCTAGCCCGCGGGCCAGCTCCGCTATTTCTTTGGGCGGGCCGACACTGCTTTCTCATCAGGTCGGGCCGAGCTCGGGCTGATTAATTGGACTTCTTTAAAGCAGATCAATAATTATTGATTTTCGTTAAACGATAATTGGAATAAAGCCAAACGTTCAAGTCTGTGTGCACGCCACGTGGAGTGAAAGGTATTACAAACAATGCAATATTTACAGTTGCTGTTGCTTACCGGCTCCACTTTTGGTATAGAGGATTAGTTGTGCACCGGGGCGTTGACTGCGTGCCCTTCCCTCAATAAATAACAAAAGACTGTATGCGTATTGAAGCTTCCTCTGATGGTCCGTGTCAATAGCAGAATATGGTCAATCCAACCACTGGATCCCAGGGGTTGAACAGTCAGTTGTTGTCTTGATATAAAAATGAAAGGAAACCGCACTCTTTGTTCTTCTTTCCATTTCAGCGACCCGCAGGAAGAAATGCTGGATGAAGTCATGGTTGCAGTCTAATACGGTGTTAAATACCGTGCAAATGTAGGTCTTGCGGGTGGGGTCGAATTTCTGATAATTTGTTTTGTAAATAAAAGTTATACTTTGACTAGTTATTTCTTTCCTGGATTTAAGAAACCTGCAACTACAAGTAATCCTACTGTTCAAAGCGAAAGGATTATTTTGATCCTTTGTGTTATAAAACAAAGCCGCAATCCTGTAGAATGAAATTAGTGACTAGCAAATCTAAGCGCATGACATTGTTCAAACACTCACATAGACTTGTATGCATTATATAATATTATTATTATACCAGATACAAATATATTGGGGCTCGAGTCAAAACTTTTTAAAATTTATCTGGCCGGGCTTGGGGCAAAAACTTCTAAAGCTTTCCGGGGCCGGGCCTAGGTACATTCGGACTGGATTAGGCTCGGGCCGAAAAATGGCCCGTGCAGGTCTCTCATACATACAGAAGTAGGTGATTTGAAAATCCCTTTGACTACCTAGGCATAGAACATATGAACATAGTAAAGGGTTTATTGTAAATGGAACCCGACAGTGGAATTCCTTACCTTCAGAAGCTACGAAAATAGAATCCATCAAAACATTCAAGAAAAACTACAGGTTATTGGCAAAATTTAAATAATAGTAATGTTGGATGAAGCAAAATGGTTGTCTACCACCCTGGAAACCTGGAATACTCAGGAAAATCTATAATTTATGAGAGAAACTCAGGGAAATTTATAAGGTGGACCTGTCCACAGTTGGTAAGAGTATTGCCCCGGCAAGGTGGAGATCGTGAGTTCGATTCGCACAGTTGGCCGAATTTTTTCAATGTGTTAAAATCCTCTATTTTAAAGAAATCGTCTTTTTTTTTAACTTGTTATATACCAATAATGAACAAGATGCTTGGACTGGGTGGTGATGGGATTAAAAAAATGTCAGCGTATTATTTACATGTGTCACTATAGTAAGAACTCAGGGAATTCCAAGTCACAAAATTAGTAGACACGATAGTATCGCGGAAAGCATATTATGCACAACCATCTTCGAAGGAAAGTCCTTTGGCGACGATGTACCGCTGGCAACGTCGGTACAACTGCTAGCAAAACTCCTGGAGGGCGTTTAGTGGAAACGCGCGTAAGGCCTGCGTTGATGTGTTATTTACTTTTTCTGATGAGTGCAGATGCTGGCCACGAGGCTTTTGTTTCAGACGGGCGAAAAGATAAGGATCACACTTTGTAATATGTGGTAACACTTGCGCGGCTTAAAGCTAGCTCATTTTGTACAAGACCGGAGCGATGCGAGGGACGTGCTGATGACACAGAATTTGGAGATACCTTTCTTTGTTCACATTAGTACCCACGGGAATGACTCCCATGTGCACAATGCCAAAGGCATAAAAAAAAACACTTGCCGTTGGATATGTCTTGGCGGCGGCGTTTGCTACGTGGGTACAACGGCAATTTTCAGGTCGTTGATTGTCGTTTCAGTTACGCATCGTGGAAGAAACACCAAGTTTCATCACTCGTGATAATAGTTCTCAGCATGTCGCACTATTGTCCGCGTTGTCAATCAAGTCTGCGCAGTTGGTCATCTTCTCTTGACGCTGGTCGTCCGTTAACATGTGCGGAGCTAACTTTTCTGTCGCACGGGTCTTGGGTCAGAAGACTGTGATAGCTGCCGTTGCTGATACTTGTTCTGCTGCATTTGTCTTCAGTGGTCTGCGAACGATTTTCACGAACAATGCGGTGCATCTCCTATATTTTCGTGTTAGTTCTCACTGACTTCGGCCGACTTTCGCGCGTGCTGTATTTGACCCAACCGCCGGAGTCACGTAGACTCAACAACGGGTCATGGCTTCATACCCATAAACTTCATGATTCATCTCTTCGTCATGAGCGTACCACTTTTAGTGTCTGATTAGTCAAGACTTGCCGCTGCTGACATTGTGTTACATTACAGGCGTAGCGCTCTGCGGCCAATCCTCGAACTTTCTGACTGTAGTAGTATATCTTCACGATTGTGTAAATAATTGAATAGATACTAAGCGTCCAAGGGGGGAAGGATGAATGTCCAGAAATGACGAAAATAAGAGGTAACACTAGACAGCGCAGAAGGCTGAGTAGAATCAGTTTGTACCACTAAACATGCAAAAAGGAATAAACCTACCGCGCTGTGGTCATTTTAAGACGACTCACGCACTGGAAGAAGAGGGAAGGACTAGGTCTTCATTTTTCTCAATACCGATGGAAGTGAACATCCATCCTTTTCCCCATGGATGCTTCTTATACAACCTCTGACAGTACAGTTTGGTGAATGATACTGAATGTTGAAAGTAGATGAATTCCAAATGAAACCTACCTTACTGTCTTTCGAAGTAGTCCCCTCCCATGGCTGTGCACCGTTGAGAACGGCTGTACATGTCCTGGAAACTTTCAGAAAAGTCTTGTTTCGGGATGGTGTTCAAGACCCTCGTCACGTTCCATTAGATGTCGGGAATATTGTCAAATCGCGTACCTTTCAAAGGGATTTTGAGGCGTGGGAAGAGAAAGAAATCTGCAGGATTCAGATTGGTGAGTGGATGGTCAATTTGCACCAGACCCTTTTTATCCAGAAACTGTCGGACGGTAGTGGCTGTGAGAGAGCGAGTATTGTCGTGTGTGAGAAACCATGAACCTGGTTGTGAGTACTGGGGTCATACCTGTCCGTAGACGTTTCATGAAACATCCCAGAATTTCAAGATACCTACCAGCATTTAGTTTTGTTCCCTCCTGTAGGAGTTCCTTGTGGATAATGCCATCATCGTCCAAGTGATGAGCATCGTCTTGATGCGTGATTATTTCCGCCTTGATCTTCTTCCGGCTGTTTCATAAACTTGTTCGAAAATAGCATGGGTTTCTTTGGCTGTCTTGTCAAGCTTAAAGCAAAAGTGTAAATTGATTTTCTTATTCGTTCATTTTACTGCGAACTGGACGCGCTCACTGGCAGCTGGTAAAATACGTGCCACAGGAACACTGTTGACTCACAACTAAACAACGCCGATCTATCACTCGACACCTGTCGCTACTTGTGCGGCGGCAGCTCGTACCGCCAGTGTTGCCAAGTCGGGCGCAGTGACTGCATTCACCGAATGTTATTGTCAGGTTGTATAAGTAAAGGTGCGGTTTATTAGTGTAGAAGTGTTCCCCTATGTATATGAAAGTGTGTATGTATATATGTGTTAGTCTGATATATGTGAGAGAGAAGGGCGAGAGTTGAGTAGAAAGTAATGTTGTGTAATCTTTGTAAGTTTGTCGAATACCGGCAATATTGATATTGCGGAAGAAATGGCTATATATATATATATATATATATATATATATATATATAGTCTTAACTGTAACAGGTGAAATAAGTATAAGTATCATATATATTCGTCGAAGCTTTTACGTGAGAAGCGCGTTTTCGTTTCCCGAAACATGCCATGTAAAGTGCATGTTTGCATGCAGGTCAAATCTGCTGTAATCAAAGTGACTTTAGTTTTTCCGAAAAATGTTATCTTAAGCCCTTGTTTATGTATTATTTAGTATAAAGAAGGGCTTTTCTAGGTTCCTTGATAGCGTAGCTAAAACAAAAAGCTATAATCCCGCTTACTCCGACCGTCCGTGTCCAGAAAATCATTCTTAGGAAACACAAGGTGTAGAGAAGTGGTTGAGGTGTCGTTGAAAAGGTATTCTAGACTAGCTCAGAGCCCCGGAACAGTCTTGATTGGTGCAGTAGGTCAGTGGTGCCAATTTATTTAGTATAAAATTGTTTTTCAGATTGCTTTCATTACGTTAGACCTCTGCACCAAACTTGGCATAACTATTATTCGACACAATAGAAAAATACTATGGGTATCCTCATCCTCAAGCACCCCAGTTGTCAGTGTTGCCAACGTACTTTAAAATTATCATTTTCAATTTGCTTACCGTAATAAGAATCCGCAGCAAACTTGGCATAAACATGATTTGACAGTTGGTAAATACTGTTACTATCCGTAAGCACCCTCAGGTGTCATTGTTCTCGATCTAATTTATAGAAAACGATGTTTGTATATGTGGGATGTTATCAGGAGTCCTTCGGAGCCCTCGCGATTATTAGTAGAATCACAGCGCTCACTTGTTTTCGAAAGTGTCTGTGTACAATGCATGTTTGTTCAGATGAGAAAATAAAGGGGAATTACAACTTCCTGTTTTCTTTCTCTAAAAAAAAAAAAAAAATAAAAATAAAAATAAAAAAAAAAAAGACACACACACACCCTAAGCATATATCAGCAGATCTGCTACAAATACCAAACGTGTGCTTTTAGGTTCCGTACACTTGAATAAATATAAAGTGGCCCATGATTTTTTTTTTTTTTATTTCAAATTTGTTTAATCTGGTAACACCGTAATAATATATCGTCGCTACCGCCTAAGCCGCGAAATGTAAATTTTACGAGAGGAAACAAAAAAAAACTGCGCCAAATTCGAATTGAAGTGGGGCATACGAGACTACTCTTGTGGATATTGCACCACTATCTGCTGGAGAAGCGAATAACTACTTTAGTGATAGCGAGTCGAAACATGCAGAAAAGTAATTTTCGTCCAAAGTGACTGTTAGGTGGTATTGTAAAATAGGCGACTATATATTGCAGGCAGCCATATTGTGCAAAAAGTGCACCCATAGGCCGTGAGGCTGAGTGTATGTAGATGCATATTCCATTTTCATCAACGATAGGGAAGTGCGTGCGAGAAATTCGTTATAAGGAAAGTTTTGAAAAAATGTTGGATTATTTCATAGATTCTTCTCTACCTTTTGCTTGTTTTGTTACATGAAAGATTCATTGATGCATGGTAATATTTTGTTTTGTAGGATATACGTTAAGAAGGTGAAGAAGTTCCCAAGGTACAGAGTAGATTTGTCTTCCGGAAAGGTGTTGCGAGATGTAATGGCTCATGCGTTTACCTCAGTTAAAGCTAGTGGCTACAGAGGAGGTGAAGAAAGGTATGTATTTTTTCTTGTAGTTTATAATCGTTAAAAAATAGCAGTTTTCTTTAATTAGCGAAAGGGAGTAACAAATAGAGTTTCATCATAAAATGTATGTTTAAAAAAAATCTGTAGACACCTGAAAGTGTGGAACTGGAACGGATTAAGTAATACTGTGTAAAGTTTTTAAAGATTGTGGCTTGCGTCCCTACAAGTGACCTTAATCGATCAAACCAGATGCGGTGGTAATCTCATCTGAGGCAGTATGACTTCGTTCACAAGACGCTAGGCTCTGGCTTCGAATTTGGAAGTGCCAAAATCACCAGTTACTAGTTTACCCATAGGTAAAACCTACGCATACCTAGGTATATCATCCGAAGTTTTTTTAATGGATGTGACTAGCAGGATATGAATTAGTGTAATAAAAAATATACAATATCTTATTTTGATCACATCGTGTTATCATTTTCTATAAAATATATAAATAAAAAGATCTCACTTAGTACATCCAGAATGAATTGAAATTGCACTATTATCTAACATGAAGGACATTAAAGACTATTAAAATACATGTTAAGAAATAACCATTAAATACAGTTGTAGTATTACGAACTATCAATCTCCGTCAGTGTAATTAGGGAGCTCACGGGTAGTTCTGAAGGTAAGTGATATGATTATTATACCTCTACCTATCCACGTGAAGAAATGTCATTTGATAAAAGTCCTATCAGTATATTAATCAAGTTCGTACAGGTACTAAACGGAATATCGACAAACGAAACATTTAAAACTGATAAGACTGTACTTCAGTGAATAAATGTACTTACTCTGTTTTAACAGTCTCCCGGGCAGGGCCACAAAATTATTTATTCTCTCTCAATTTCGACTGCGACTTGGAGTCGTAATCATAGATATATTTTTAGGGTTTTTCTTGAGTCTGCTGAATTTGGTCTACTAAATAATAATAATAATAATAAGAAAAAAGTATTACATTCAAATACCACTGCACACTTCACAGCAGACCAAATTTTACTCAGTTACTGTGGAGGGTCTATTATTGTAGTTTTTCCCCTCACCCACACATACACTTTTCACTTTCACGTAAAGATTCGAATTTTCTTCCGGGACACGTTTTTCCTTTCATTTTATTGTTTTATAGCATTCCCTTTAATGTAACCCCGAAGACAGTTACAGCCAAGTAAATCCAGTTTATTATTGATATTATCTTACTTTACGATATGTTATAAAAAGTATTATGTGTGTTAATAAAAACGGAATAAAGTACAGTAGACTCGCGATTATCCGAGTTAATTGGGACCGAGTCTATCTCGTATACGGAAAATCTCGGATAATACGGAAAGTTGGGATTAATGGGTTACAAAAGTTGACGATAACTAGCTGCATTAATGTAGTGTCAGTGTTAATACGTACATTACAAAGGCATACATATGTAATTATACTAGTGAGATATAAAACAGATTTTGGAAACAAAACACAAGGTGCACGAGGTCAGCAATCCCTAAGTTTCGCGAAGGTGTACTAGATCGATCACACGCATCGGCACGGTTAACCGCGAGTCTACCGTCCGTAGCTTTTCACTTCTAATCCTGGGCCCAAGTGAGGTTTTTCGCCTGACCCCTAAATTTCTGTATATATAATATGTTTTGATGGTTTCTTTATGAAAAAAGTGCGCTGAAAACCGAATCTTATGGGTATACGTTTCATACCGTTGAGCGTTTCTAGATAATGACGTCATCAATATGGCCGTTCTATAATATGTACCTCTTAATATGATGTTGATTGATTTAGAACATTAAATATGCCCATATTTGGTATCAAATGAAACCCTAGGTGCCAAGAAGAGTAATATGGTCTTATGTTTCACATCCAGAGTATCGAGATATGACGTCATCAATATGGCCGCCCTATAATACTACCTCTTATTAGGACGTTGATTAATTTCTACTAAATATACCCATATTTGGTATCAAAGAGAGCCCTAGGTGCCTGGGGTAAATCAAGAAGAGTAATATTTTCTATGGTCTGTATGTTTCACAGCCTAAACGTATCGAGATATGACGTCATCAATATGACCGCCCTATATAATACTACTACTTACTGGGACGTTGATTAACTTCCACTAAATATACCCATGTTTGGTATCAAATGAAAGCCCTGGATGGCTTGAATTAATCAAGAACCACTTACATAATACGAAGAACCGCTGGAAGAAATGTCACCAAGCATGGCGACTATGTAAAGGACTAATTCCACCATAATGTATAAGTTCTCCAAAGTCGTTTCCTTCCGGGTGATTGCAAGAACTTTTTGATACTTCCTCGTATTTGCGACACAAAATTGTTATATTTTGTACACAGACACATTAAGGTCTAAGGTTTCTTTGTACAATCCCAAGCAGCAAAGAATATCGGTCCAATACTGGGCCGATATGCTGTGCTGCGTGGAAAGTATGACAGTTTTGTGTCACATATTTCGGGTTACATATATATATATATTTAATATGTAATTTGCTTCTTTTTTTTCGATAGGTGGTATGTTCAGCTTCCCACAAGTGCAGCTCATGAATATCACGATATGAAGGACGTTAATGAAACCGCATTTGACTCTGATAGGTCACAGATGCATCCCTTATTGGTGGAAGCTGTTCGATTGTTCGTTCAAAATGGAGAAACCCGCGTCACCACCATTAGGAAACATCTTCGGTGAGTAAGGCTTCATGCATTATTACCAATAAGATTTCTTCGTTTAGTTTATCTTGTCTAAAAGTTCTTTAACACATTCAAGTGTTTCAAATTCTAGTTCATATTAAATTTGTCCTATGGAAAGAATACTCGTTGGAAAACTCAGTGGTAACGTAACAGATTCGGTTCCGCCCATAGTAAAAACACATTCTCATTCTTAACCATAAATTCTGGAAAATCTAGAATTATTTCATTAATAGTTTTTATTCCAGGTATAATGTGATTGTTCCTTGCACCCTTTTGTTCAGCAAATTATATATTTTCACGAATTTCAATAGCTCTTGCCGTTTCATGCACAGTGCTGAGCATGTTGAGAATGCAAATGTCGCAGTCCTGAGTGGAATCCGATGTTTGCAGTTAAACCAATGAATATATACGATCCCACTATAGAAATCTACTTGAACGTCTTGAGTACTTTTTCCATGCTTAACAGATAGCAGATGCTCGCAAAACCCTTTACTGTAATTGATACCGGCTTGGCTTAACAGTCTTCAAATGGTAAAGAAACCTTTACTCCTTTAGCTATTACTGGCTTGCATGCATATAAAGTATTATTCAGTGCTTATATACAGAAATATACTCGTAGAACATTTTGGACCAAAACATTCGGAAATTGTAAAGCAACACAAATTCAACAATATACGTCAGTCAGAAATGCAGAATGTACAAAGTTTGTAAGATTAATTTAAAAAGGAAAAAAAAAAAATCCTTATGGAGATTTCAGAGATACTATGTTGTTTTAGGCTTACGAGATGCTGTTCAGAAACGAAAATTCTTATCCGAGCAAAACTTTACTTTTAATTGAACAGTTCAGATCGCTGTGTTCACGGAACAAGTAAACCTCGAGGCTGACGCAATAAATTTTAAATTTGAGAGAAGGTTATGATGATGTAAACGTAATCACTCGCGACAGAAAAGGTTCCCTCTGTAAATCCAAGTCGATTCAAGATAGGGAGGGTTTCAGGAAACAGCATTGCCATAGATGTGTTCATTTCGGGCAAACAATCGGGGGGCAAAGTTACAAACCATTTTCAAGGATGATCTATGTATAAGTGAAACCCAGTCTCAAGGAGTGTAGTACGGATTTTAATCATTATTGCCAACTTTCAGATCTGTAAATAGAAAATCAGATTTGTATCCTAATGTGTGATAGAGACTATGGTTAACGTTATTTCTAGGCAACTTCTTGAAAGATGGGGATACAGTAAGTCACTGACAAACTCTATCGATATTATATCTAATAAACAATACGTCTATGCCTATTGTAGGCGTGGTACAGATCCATATGTTGTTTCTTGATACATTAAGAACGCTACACTTTGTCACAGATCACAGACAATAATTAGTAGAACAGTTGTGATTCGTTACTGCGTGGATGGCAGACCAGATTGACTAAAATAGATTTTTAAAGATTCTACAACATCGATAATGGCGTACAAAGTAAGTTGATTGGAACAAGAGATTCAGTAAATCAGCTATGAAATACGAAAGTTTGCAGCCTTCACGCCTTTGATACGTAATGCCAAAAACTAAAGAAAATTCTGTTTTTCAGCGCACACTCTTACCATACATAGTGCCGCGTGTGGTGGCTCAGTGGTTGTGTGCGCTCACCTCTGGCGCTTGGGGGTCATCAATTCGATCCGTGCTCATGCCATGTGAACTTTGTGGTGAACAAACACGGTGTGCGTGGACTTGCTCGGAGTTCTCCCGTTTCCTCCCACATTGTTCATTCCACCAATTCTCTCATCATCATCCATCCGGCCTGAGCCAAAGTTGTCTAAAGGCCTTAAAAAATTTAATTCAAAATTCTTTCCAAATACGAGACGAAACTGAAAGTCCGTCCTATCAGATTTCAGATCTAAATTGCAGCCGCCCAGTCCTGCATCCAATGTAATGCGATCCCAGTGTTGTTAGGCGTAAAGCCTGCCATGCATCTAAAGTTAAAAGGATGTTAGAAATTGTCATAGGATTCAATTTGTCATTTTTGTGAAATGTTTTGTTAACATTGAACAAAATTGGCAGTAAATGCATCTCTCGTCTTCAACCACAAAATAACTCCTGAAATGTTTGTAATTGTGTATATAATGAAAATGGAATGAAAATGCATGTCAAATTGTTAATGTTCAACATCTGATACGAATATGAAGTCCGCTAACGAGGTTTTCGTCCGACGCTGATGGAGTGTGACGAATTATCAACGTTAGGTACCAGCCATGAAGCGAAACTATCGAAGATCACAGTACGTGGCAGTGGGAGGATGTAATGGATGATGCTATGCCGTTAAGCCTTTCTCAAATCTGTTACTTTATTTCTGAGCACCCTATAATTATGGATGCTCCTAATATGATGTTGACTTCGCAAGGTCTCTGCGGGACGTTGCTCGGATATCGTAGATGGTTCAATCTTGCTTGCTTTAATCCAGAGCCAAAGCTTCAAGCTTATACAGCTCGCAGACTAGCGCTCTCAAAAATCAAAGGTGCGAAAGTCTATATACTTTAGCTAATGTTACTTACTTTAGGAATAAAAAGCAAGATTAAGGTGTCTCAATAACTTCTTTATTAGGAACAGCCTCGGAAATCAAAGGGATGAACCTATCAATGTGAGTCCGGTAGACGAGCTGAGGACACGTAGTGCATACAAGTACTTACATAGATTTTACGATGTGTT
Organism: Lepisma saccharinum; assembly: GCA_022664845.1. Lineage (NCBI taxonomy): Eukaryota > Metazoa > Arthropoda > Insecta > Zygentoma > Lepismatidae > Lepisma > Lepisma saccharinum. The sequence goes on along the minus strand of JAGDQP010036770.1, from coordinate 4,051 downwards.
TTACACAAGTGTGTTAGAGGAGTCCGGTTAATAAAGAACCAATCACAGAAGAAATACATAGGTGTCGATGACAACCCAATAGGTTAACTACTTACATACAATCAATAGATCCATACGCGGACATACTTTCTCTAATATTGTCTCGCCCAAGACTCGGTTTTACAGAAGCCGTGTGCAAGAGCTTCATAAATTACATAACGTTCTACGTGAAAATTACATTTTAACGTTAATTACGTTTGAACTGATAAATATTTTTACTTCAAACTTTCAGTGTTTATAGAACATACATGAGGGTATCATATAAATAGTTCTGATTATGTATGTGACCTTATGCATGTACACACGCCATTACAAGGAGCAGGCGTCAAGTAGATATCTTTAATTTCAGGACTTTCTGATTTTGTCTGACAGAGTAGTATTGTGTTCCACTTAATCAGGAATTGCAAAACTTACATTGCAGATTTTGTATAATAATAGGAAGATTGAGCATCATTCAGAGAAAGGAGTAGGGCCCACTGAGTGTTTTTTTTTTCTTGTGCCCTAAGGCGGTAGATTTAGTCCATTTTCTAAGTTCGCTATGCGAAACAGCGGGGCAGAGGTGATGTCTAAGTAGCTTTGTCACTCCGCAAAATGGCCCATTTCATCTTAGCCAATTAACCCGCTTTTAAGATGTAATCAGCAGTGGCAGAGAGTATCCCATTCCACCCCTCCCCTAAATGAGTTTCCCCAAGTTCATTTGTGGATACATTGGAGCTAACCGAAAGGCAGAACTGTATGAAACTGAAAATGATATTTGTTCTTCACGTGTATTGTTTGCAAGCGGTGTTTTTTAAGTAAAGAGAAAGGAAATTCACACTGACGACTCATTTCATCAATAAATAAATAAAACTTCCGTTTTAACTGACCGCCTTGGAATAAATTACGTTTGTTACTCCGTACAATTTTATGTAAGCTAATCTTACGATAATCATAAGTCGATCATAGGAATCCTTTTCGTTGTGTTGTGTATAGTTCGATTGTCCCATAACCTAACTCGCTTGAAACCTGTGCAGCAGGAGATAATTCGTAGTCTGTTTAGTGCATTTATTATTCGTTCTTAATTTAATTCAGAATCATCATACTCTGTCATGCAGTTAGTTGCTCGTGCAGTGGTATGCATGGCACATTTAGCATGTATTAATATCTGCGTTCCCATCTCCCTTTTTAAGCTTAGCTGGTTAGGTATATATGTTGATTTTAACACAGTTTTCATCTACTTTTTGTAACTGATAACCCTTTCTTGCGGTGGGGTGACAGTCATAATCCTCCCTATATGCAATTCCCTCTGCACCCAAATTTCAGCACTGGTACAAACCAAATTTGGTGGTTTGAGATACTAGCGTTTGAAAGTTGCAAAGTGTTATAAAAAATACGAATATTAGTTTGTCGTATATTACATAAGTCACATAATACGTTGAAATTCATGTGACTTAATGATTTAAAAAAAAAATCAATATGTGTAGTACTTTTAAAAATATTATTTTTATTCCTTCGCATAATTTACGGTTTTACTCTGATAAAGTAAGATAAATATAGACAGTTTGGTGAAGGTTAGTACAACAGTGTGGATGGATGTACTGTATATGACAAACAGAACTACAGAGACAGTAGAATATGAGCTTTATTTATGAGTTGCATTACACTTTTTTTTAATTAAACTTACTCAGTTTAAGAAAAGCGAAAAAGTGAACTATATTCAGATATAAGTACTCAGAAGAATGCTAACTTGACGTACTATGATTTAGCAAAAGATCATGGTTCATAAGTTTTATTTTTGAACAGAGCTTCACTAAACAAGTCACTTTTCATTACCATTCTGCAGTCCTTATTTGTTGTAAAATTGCAGTTCAAAAATACGGCTGGTGTAGTATATTTATATATGTATTACAGTGTATATATGTATAAAGTTACCAATTTTACATCTGAGTAAGTAATTTAGTGGAAGCTGCAAATTTATGCTAATTTATCAACAAGAATTCAAAGATATTTACACATTCGGAATTGCTTCTCTATCCGTAACCCTTAGTTAAGCATGGAGGATTCATATGTTGGCACCATGTATTTGATGTTAATGTAAGCATCATCTCCTCCGTAACGCTCCAGGACTTCCAGAGTTTCCTGCACCAGCTCGCCGACGTTTTGTTGTTTTCGTTGTGCATAATCGATGCGATCACCAGTGTTGACGTTTTTACTAACGAAGAAGTTAAAAACAGGCAAGATTTGTCTGTAATATGGCACCAGCGCTTCACCAACTCTGTCAGTAGATGTTACTAAACGCTGTATGATCTTTAATGTACAGCAAATCACTTCTGGATTCAATGTGTTCAGAGCATTCTTGATCGGAATAATTAGCTGCGGTATAACTGGTAGTATTTTGGAACCACCGCGCTCCACCATGTCGGAGATTCCTTGTCTGGCAAAGAATTGATAAGGATGTGTTGTTTCACAGAGGCCATCGAAGAAAAGCGGCAGATAATGATGATAATCCAATTTGTCCACTTCAACCTTCCATGCTATATTGCGTCCGCCATGTCCGAACCCTATGGAAATTGGGAGATCCCCTCTTTCATAAAATTTCCGAAATTGTGTTTCTTTAGGCATATGCATTTTAAGACCAGCTCTCGGTGGTGCTTTAACAACTGTATTTTTCTGTCTTGATTGAACAGTGAACGCTGGAACGACACGTCGGGTAGTAGTGTCTTTCTTCTTTTCAGAACAAGTGGGCATGTTTCTCAACAGCTAGAAATCTTTTATTCGTTGTCCAGGATGAACGCTTATAAAAATATTCTATGAGAAGTATTTAACTTCCTAAGAAAATTCACCAACACCGAGGCTAAACTGCACACTATGGTTGTTTCAGTAAATTGTGTAACTAACAGTGTAAAATATGTTCGGCACGATAAGATCTGCAAACGAGACGAGAGATCAAAATAATATAAAGTGTTGAAGTTTCGGGCAAAGCTTCTACACTGGCATTCGAATTTTGTTTCTGTAGATATGAATAATGTTGCAGTGTTATTTACAACAATAACAGCTTGTATTAATTGTTAACAATTACAGTTGTTAGCCTGTTTACTTGAAAGCAATATTTTTTTTTTTTTTTAAAATTCAGTTGGCTTTTCAAAGTTTAAGATAAACGGCGAAAAAATATAAGTAAAACCTAAGCTTCGACCTTCTGTGGGCGTGGTCACGGGTTCAATTACTTTGTGGTTATTTTCACGCTTCTTCTCTCGTAAGTGATCACATTACTCGTCTGTTCCGGAGAGGTGACATTCCTAATAAGTTTCCTCAAAGTACCATCGCTCTTTAAGAGCATCGCATCGATGATCCGAGGATTTGCCTTTGGCTTGAGGATATTCTCATCTTCAGCTTCACTCATAATTTGCTTTAGGCTGGTCTCCTCAGTCCGCAAGCCAGTCTTTAGGATCCATAGTCCCATTCACAGCCTGTATGTGGATAGTCCTACCTTGCATTTTACACTTCTTTACACGCTCTTCCAGATCTATTAATATAGTAACCAAATTTTCACCCTTGTTCTCGATAGTACTGAGCTTCTCTCCTTGGCTCCTAAGTGTCGCCTCGATACATTCCATTCGAACTTCATTGGCTATTTGGATATCATTAACTTTAGTTGTGAATTCTTGTTGAAGAGTAGCAACATCAATAGGGATTATATTTTCCAAGTTCTCCAAACGTTCCTCATGGTCGGATTGCTTACTTTCCAAAGCTAAAACGCTTCTCCGAGATCTCGATATGTGTCTTGACCATCACGTTCACAGTGTCTATTTCCAGTTTCAAATCGGCTTTTACAGAGTTAGCTCACTCTGTAATTGTATCCTGTACTGCTTTCACTTCGTTTTTCATTTCCTTTATAGTCTTCTCTTGAGTGTCCCGCAACAATCTGGCAAATTGCTCCATCATTTGTCCGGTGCCTTCCGCTCTTCCTGTACCCAAGGTGGAACTGGGTGGCTTTCCTATCCCAGTAATACTTCTATCCCGTTCCTCATTTTCA
>JAGDQP010036769.1:0-18911 GCA_022664845.1 Lepisma saccharinum | reverse complement strand
GGATTTCTTCGAATTCGGGATCGTTTCTTTGGAGGAATAAAAACGATAGCCTGCGTCTTGCGAGAATTGATGGTGAGTCCCCACTTACTGCACCATGATGTGAAATTATTAATGGCTTCGTTGAGTGTGCGATTAATGTGCTGTATGGAGTTGCTAAGGGCTAGGAAGGCAGTATCATCGGCGTATTGAAATGTGTGGATGTTGGGTGGTAGAGGTGGGAGATCAGCTACGAAAAGAAGATATAACAGAGGTGAAAGAGATGATCCTTGTGGAACTCCACAATGGAGGAAGATTGGATGGGATAGTGTGGTGTTGATGGTGATATAGGCCAGGCGGTTGCTGAGGAAATTGAATATGAATCTAAGGTAAGTGAGCGGGAGACGGAAAGCTTGAAGCTTGTAGATTAATGCCTGATGCCATACTCTGTCGAAGGCTTTTTCAAGGTCAAATAACACTAAACAGGATGGCTTGGAAGTATTGTAGTGGTTGGTGATCATATTGGTGAGGCGAAGAAGTTGATCGTTAATACTGAATGAGGGGCGGAAGCCAGCTTGATGAATAGGTAGAAGATCGTACTGGGTGAGGTGGATATGTAACCTTTGTACTAGGATTTTTTCCAGGGTTTTGCTGAAGGTAGAAGTTAATTGGATTGGACGATATGAGGATACAGTATTGGGTGGTTTCTGTGGTTTGGGAAACATAAGCGTTTTAGAGGTTTTCCAGGGAAGTGGGATGTAGCCAGTGCGAAGGATGAAAGTGAAAATTGTAGCCAGAAGGTTCAGGAGGTTGTACGGTGCTTCTTTTAGGTGACGATATGTGATTTGATCGATACCTGGTGCAGAGTTACGTTTATGTGTTATGGCATGGATGATTTCTTCGGAAGTGATTGGTGCAGTAAGTGGGTGATCGGGAAGTGTATGAGCGATGTTTGGCTGTAGGTGAGGTGAGGTGAAGTCAATGCGGTCTGCTGGATGTCGTCTGAGCGGATTGATAGGATTGTGTGGTGTGAAAATATCTCGAAGATAATCAGCAAATGCATTGGCTTTGTCTTGATCAGAATGTAAGGCTTGATTTCCTTGCAGTAATGGGTATTGAGATTTACTAAATTTGCCAGTGAGAGCATTGAAACGTTTCCAATACTTTGTTGGATGCGAAGTGTCTGCTAATGAGTTGCATGTTTTTGTCCACTGTCTGAGTTTATAGGCTTTGATATAGTTATGCACTGTGCGTTGGTACTGTCGGTGAAGACGAAGTGATTCTATGTTGCCGGTACGTTGATAGTGTTTAAACAGTGTACGTGATTGGGTTATTAATGGTAGATATTGAGGTGGAAGTTTTAGACGGTATGCATGAATTTTGCTTGTTGGTATGTATTTAGTGGTAGCCTGTGAAAGTACTTGATGGATGTCTTCTAATGTGGAGTATAAATCATTTTCAGTTGATGGAGGCGGGATGTGTGAAGTATGAGAGTGGATGAAATCTTTATAGCCCTCCCAGTTGGCTTGGTCGAAACGAAGAACTGTTCGAGGGGGTGGATAATTTGTGTGTTTGTTGTGTTTGCATGGTGAGTTTTAGAGGCGCATGATCACTTCCAAGTAGGTCTAATACCTCAATAGTGCTACGATTTGTGAGTGTGGTGGATGTGATGACGACATCTGGAGTGGTGTTGCTGATCGGTCGGGTTGGTTTTGGAATATGATGGATGGTGCCTGTTGTTTGTAGTTCAATAAAATCGATAAAATGAGCTTTATCTTGAGCTGAGCGGCTATGAATATTAACGTCCGCCATAATGATGTAATGGCGAAAATTGTTTGATATGTATGCGAAAAATGATGTGGGTATATTATGGCCTGGTCGTATATAGATAGTTGCAATAGTGATGTATATGGATTTATAGTAGATGGTGGTTATGAGATGTTCCGAGAGGTTGGGGATATTTGTAGTATGTTGTCGATGTGCTATGGATGGGGGAAAGCCGATTGCTACTCCACCGTTAGCTCTGAGTGCAGGTTGGATGTTATCGTTTCGCAATAAGGTGTAGCCGGAGATTTTGCATGTGAGTTTTGGAGTGAGATATGTTTCGTTGAGAATGAAGGTGGTGATCTTTTCTTCTAATAGAAGTTGCGTGAAGAGCGGTTTGTTTTGTTTCAGCGAGCGAATATTGAGAAACAAGAATGATAAGTCCATGAACAATATTGATATGACTATTGATGTAATTGTGATGAACTTATACTGCGGTTTCCAATGCATTAGCGTGAAAATGAGCATATGGACCTGAATACGTAGCGTTGAAGTTTACGTTTAGGATTGTTCTGGCTGCAAGCTGGATTTGCTGTAAGATGTGATGACGTTGAAATGGATGTATGTTTTGCATAGTTACGGTGATAAATGTAAGAAATTGCTCAATTGTAATCGGTTGGTACACAGAAGTTACTGGTGATGAAAGTTGAGTCTGAGTTTCTGCGGTACGAATTGGTACGATAAGTTCCGGTTTTGTAGGTTCAGGTGCAGGTCTAGCTTTGCATTTTTAACTAAAAGTGGGATGAGCTTCACCACAGGTTGTACATTTTGGAGGCTGTTGTAGGTTTGGACAGGATTTTGTGTGATGTGGTCCAGAGCAGAAACCGCATTTAGAATCATTAGTGCATTTTGAAGTTGGATGAGAATTGTATAATTGACATTTTTCACAGCGGATTGGTAATGGAGGTGGTGAATGCGAGGGTTCGACCCGATAACGTCTTTTGTAGATGTACGCCCCATTGGCTAGCAAGTCATCGATTGTTTCTTGATGATTAGTGAGTACTCGAATCATGTATGTAGCTTCGCCTGTTCTAGATTTGATTCGGAGACATTTGATAATAGTATGGCCTTCTTGTTTGAGTTCAGTCTCAGCTTCGGTATCTGTCACTGTAGGTTCTACTCCTCGGATAACTACAGAGAGTGTCGGTTGTTTGCGTGGAGGTGGAGGCTGCTTTGTTGGTGAGGCGAGTGAGATTTGCTGTTTTTCCAAAGATTTCAAAACTATGGCGATTCCGGATTTTGCTGGCAAGATTTTGATCGTGAGACTTTATGATGATGCCATTTCGGGTCGGAATGATGCGTGTGATGATCTCTCGTGGAAGATATTTCGTGATTTGTTGCAGTAAGAGCTTGGTATTTCTGAACTTTTCATCAAAATTGGTAAGCAGAAAGGAGTGTTCAAGGTCTGGAAAGTCTTCTGTACTATTGATGTCCATAGCATGTTCATGTTCTGATTCGGAGTCACTGATGGTATGAGATTTCTTTGCTGGAGGTGAGTTTTGATTGCCTGGATGAGGTGATCTTGAGTGTGAGCGAACAGGCGACTTTCCTTGAAGACGTTTAGGATGATCCGTTGCTTTGCCAAGTGTAGAGTACTGTGGAGGTCCTGGTACTGTCGGTGGTAGTCGATGCTGATAGCGTTGTTCCTGATGCTGGTTAGACATGATGGTCATGAAAACTAGTAATCCAACCAGAAAAAAGATCCTATGGAGGTTGAGAGTACCTAGGGCCGAAGCGCTGAATGATATATGATGTTCGGTCAATGTGTTAATGAGAAGATGATCAGTCTTTGTGCAATGACTGCTTCTCAGGTTAACTCGTACCCTTCGACACTGAGAAATGCCGTCTGTCCCAAAGTGGCAGTGCACGTACTTTACTCGCTCCTGCGTATGCTACACGAGGTCCTCGTCAGTAACGCTGACAAACCACAGTTAGGCTAGGTAAAGTTATGTTATCCATTGCACCTCACAAACGTCAAACCGGCCTATTTTATTCACCTGAATATTTGTGAAAACCGTTGTTTATTAAAACTAGTGTCAGAAACTAAGACCTAAAACTCAACATATTTACAAAATGTTAAATCACTTGTTATGTTTTTACATGTGTATTCCCTCCGCCGTTTGTTCTTGACAATGCTGATTCATCGTTTGAGCAGAAATAAGGAATTATTAGTGCTTCCATCTATAAAGCAACGTATAACTACGTTTCTATTAAAATTGCTTCTTTTTCAAGGAGGGATTTTTCCAGGGGCAGCCAAGAACTACTTCGGCTATGTCCGAAGAGCTAGGTTACTCAGGCTGCACAGTGTGTCGGTTTACACCGAGGAGGTTTCTGTGCAATTCAGATTACTTTGAAAATTAAGTAAGTTATTACTGATGTGATTTAAGCTATTTATTTTTAATATGTGAAATAATTTAAGGGTTATGTTAATTTGGTATTTTTTATTGATTGAATTGTTTTGAGTAATAAGTACTGTGTAGGAATATGGTTTAAATATTTGAACATTATTTTTGTTAAAGGAAGTCTATAAAACTGTACTTTTTGTGTCAGGGAATATCTAAGTACTAAATAGTATTATTTTGTCCCGAAGCAACTTGAGAGCTAAAATGAGTATGAGAAGTGCTGGTTGGAAACTGTTTTTTAATGCTATTTTAGTAATGAAAAGTTAGTCGGATTTTGTGATATCTGGTTAGGTAGGAATTGCATTTAATGTAGTAGTCATATATGTAATATACTGTATAATTTTTAATTATTAATTTTTTGGCTAATTAAAATCAGGGGGATTTGCTCTTGATTGAGTGTTTTTTCATCATCTCGTAATGAGTCACTTTATCATTGTGGGCTTAGAAATAGCTGTAAATTATGATTTTGTTATAATTTATTTAATGATTTTATAATATTTTATTGTTTCGATTTGGATTAATTATTTTACTACTCTATTACTATTAATTTTTAGGTAAGAAATTATGATAATATTAGTATATATTCTAGGTTTAGTGAGAGGAACTCGGCAAATAGAGTTCTCGCCTGTTTATAAAATACATGGCCTTTTGGTAAAAAAATATAAGGTCTGGTCTGCCCAATGAATTTTCTTTCGAATGGTCACGGTATTTTGACCGTGCAAAGGTAGCATAATAATTAGTCTTTTAATTGTTGGCTTGTATGAATGGCTGGACGAGGAAGTGACTGTCTTTTTTTTTTAATATAATGGAATTTTACCTTCGAGTGAAAAGGCTTAAATGATTAGAAAGGACGATAAGACCCTATAGATCTTTATACATAGATTTATGCTGGTGAGTTGATTATTTTTTGTGCTTAAGTATATGCATTGAGCTGGGGCGGCTGGAAAGTTATACATTTTTGTTGGACTATTTCATTTATTAATGTTGTTTATTTGATCCATTTTTGTGAATATAAGATTAAGTTACCTTAGGGATAATAGCGTAATCTCTCTTGAGAGTTCTTATCGACGGAAGGGGGGGGGGGTTGCGACCTCGATGTTGGATTAAGATTTACTTAGGTGTAGGTGCTTAAGGGAAAGGTCTGTTCGACCTTTAAATTCTTACATGATCTGAGTTCAGATCGGCGTGAGCCAGATCGGTTTCTATCTTTCTATTGTTTAAAATATTTTAGTACGAAAGGACCAGATATTTGTAATATTTTATTTACTATAATTTAAAATAATAACTATTTTGGCAGATAAGTGCATTAGACTTAGGATCTAAGAATGAGGAAAATTCTTCATATAGTAATGTACACTAATTTTTTGTTAGGATTTTTTTTATATTGTTTTAGTTATTGGAGTTTCAATCGGGGTTGCCTTTTTAACTTTGCTTGAGCGTAGACTATAAGGTTATATTCAAGTTCGCAGAGACCCCAATAATGTGGGGTTTTGTGGGATTCTTCAACCATTTGCTGACGCTGTTAAGCTTTTTACTAAGGAACAGAGATTTCCTATTACGTCTAGTTATCCTTATTATCTGGCTCCTGTTTTTAGTTTAATGCTGTTTTTGTTTGTTTGAATATGTGTTCCTCTTGTTAGATTAATTGTTACTTTTTCTTAGGTCTTTTGTTTTTTGATGCTGTACTAGCATAGGTGTTTATAATGTTATGAGTGCTAGTTGGTCCTCTAACTCTGATTATGCTTTACTTGGGGGTCTGTGGGCTGTGGCAAAAACTATTTCTTATGAGGTGAGTCTTCCTTTTATTTTACTGTCTTTTTAAGAGGTAGATACAATCTTTTTGACTTTGCTCTTTATCAAGGAGAGATATGACTTTTGTTTACTAGTTTTCCGCTGTCGCTAGCTTGGTTGGCTTCTTGCTTAGCTGAAATAAATCGTACTCTGTTTGAGTTTGCTGAGGGGGGATCTGAACTTGTTTCTGGCTTTAATGTTGAATATTGAGCGGGTGGGTTTGCTCTTATTTTTATGTCAGAATATGCTAGAATTTTGTTTATGGGGGTTTTGTTTACTAGTATTGTTATAGGTTGTGATGTTTTTTCTTATATTTTTTTTATTAAGGTAGTTTATATTTCTTTTATTTATATTTGAGTTCGCGGAACTTTACCTCGGTTTCGTTCTGATAAGTTGATATATCTTGCTTGAAGGAGATTTCTTTCTTTGTCCTTAAATTATTTACTATTTTTAGTAGGTTTAGCGTTTTGTTAATCTCTTTTTTAATTTAAATGTATTTTATTTAGGATATATAAAATTCTTAGAGTTTCTTTTACTCTGTACTATGTTCTCAAAACATAGGCTTTACTCTCGGCGTTACAATTTCTTGTTGTTCGACGGGCGATTGTAGGATGTCTTGAAGAGGGTGGGAACTTGCAATTAGTAGTGCGTCTAATGTTATAATTAAGATGATTTTGAGGGTGATGATTGGCGGGAAAATTATTGTTTTAATATTGAGGTGGAATATTGCATTTGATGGTAGTCTAATTATATAAGTAAATAGTGCTAATAACCCGCCTAGAAGGATTAGAAAAAGTATGTAAGAGAATCACGAGGATTCTGAAAGAGTATTGATTGATGTAATAGTTGCATTAATTATTGGTGTGAGGCCCATTGATAATGGGTGGGTTAATCGGGTGAAGAGGAAAGTTAATAGGGCTACAATTAGTAATAAAATTACAGTTAATTTAATATTAAGAGATAGTTTATTAAAAAATGTTAGTTGGGGACTAAGGATAAGTATTGTGACATTTTCTCTTGATACTCTCAGGGTAAAATTAACCCATTTATGATTTACAAGACCATTATTTTTATTAAACTATGAAAGTTTATGTCAATATTAGTTTATTCTACTTGTTCTGTTTTATTATTTATTTTGAGTGTATGATGTTTTGTTGCTCAACGAAAGTATTTATTAATAGTTTTTCTTAGTTTAGAAATAATACTTTTGAGAATATTTTTAATACTTTTTTTAGGAGTTAATGGAATTTTATAATGGAATTTGTTTTAGCCTTTTGTTTTTAACTTTTTGTGTTTGTGAGGGTAGCCTAGGTTTATCTATTTTGGTCTCTATCGTTCGTAGCCATGGTAATGATTATTTAGGTTATTTAATTGTGTTGCGATGTTAAAATATTTATTGTTTATGATGTTTTTAATCCCAGTTGGATTTATAGGTAAAATATGATGAGTTCTTCAAAATTTTTTGTTTGTTGCTTTTTTCTTGTTAAATTTTAGTGGTTGTTTTATAGTACAACTTTGATGTTTGGGGTATAACTTTTGATTTGATAATTTGTCTTATTTTTTAGTTTTCTTGAGTGTATGGATTGTTATTTTGATACTTATGGCTAGAGAAAAAGTCTTATTTTTTATTTTTATAATGTTAGTTTTATCGGGTTAGTTTTAGTATTGCTTTATTTGTTGTGTTTGAGTTTTATTTCCTCTAATCTTTTCATATTTTATTTGTTTTTTTGGGGGTCTCAAATTCCTACTTTGTTGTTAATTTTTGGTTGGGGGTATCAGCCCGAACGGATTCAGCGGGATTTTATTTACTATTATATACTTTATTGGTTTCTTTGCTTCTACTTGTTGGTATTATTTATTTAGAAGGGGCTCGTGGTAGTCTTATTTTTTATAATTTGTGATTCCTTAATTTTAATATTTGTTTATTGGATTATTTATGATATTGTGCAATACTTTTAGCTTTTTTGGTTAAAATTCTTATATTTTTTGTTCATTTATGATTAGCTAGTTCGTATGGGGAGGCACCTGTTAGTGGATCTATAGTTCTTGCTGGGGTTCTTTTAAAATTGCGGGGGAAGATATGGTTTGTTGCGTGTTTCTCCTTATTTAGAGATGATTGCTTTTAGGTTAAATTTATTATGATTCGGAGTTAGAGTTGTCAGAATTTGAGTTGTTAGATTAGTTTGTTTGCGTCAGGTGGATGTTAAGTCTTTAATTGCTTATTCTCCTGTTGCTCATATGGGGTTGGTGTTGATGGGCATTATAACTATGGGCATTTGAGGGTTTAAGGGGGCTTTAATTTTAATGATTGGTCATGGATTAAGCTGTTCTGGTCTATTCTGCTTGGCTAATGTTTCTTATGAACGTCTAGGTAGTCGAACTTTATTTACCAATAAGGGTATAATATCTTTTATGCCTAGTATGACTTTTTGGTGATTTTTACTTAATATCGGTAATATTACTGCTCCTCCTAGTTTAAATTTATTAGGATAAATTAGTTTATTACATAGTGTTTTTGGGTGATATGTTTTGACTATAGGATTAGGTTTAATATTATTTTTAGAGCTGCTTATACTTTGTATTTATATTTTTACACTCAACCTGGTAAGTAATATTCTGGTTTGTATTCGTGTTGGGGGGGAAGTGTTCGTGAATATTATTTTTTATTTCTTCATTGATTTCCTCATTTTTATGGTTTTAGATTTAATTGATTGATGCTACCTAGGGAGTTTAGTTAAAATTTTGGTTTGTGGCGGTCAAGAAAGTTTAGTAGTGACTCTTGGGCTGCGATATGGACATATCCTATTTGTGTTATTTATTTTGTATTTCTTTTAATTTTTAGTTCGTCTTTTTCATTTGAGGTATTTATTTAATGATTTTTGATACTAGTTTGTTTATTGAATGAGAACTTATTAGAGTTAATAGAAGTTATGTGTTTATAACTATTTTATTGGATTGGATATCTTTAATTTTTATGAGATTTGTATTATATATTTCTAGTATGGTTATTTATTATAGAGGTCAATATATATCTGGTAATTTTTATATTAACCACTTTATTTTTTTAGTGCTTATGTTTGTCTTATCAATATATTATTAATTGTTTCTCCTAATATTATTAGTATTTTACTGGGATGGGATGGGCTTGGTCTAGTCTCATATTGTTTAGTAATTTACTACCAAAATGTGCGGTCTTACAATGCTGGTATATTAACTGCCTTATCTAATCGAATTGGGGATGTTTGTATTTTACTTGCGATTGCTTGAATAGTAAATTATGGTAGTTGAAATTACATTTTTTAGTTGGGTGGCTCACATTATGGAAGCGAAATATCAATTATTGTTACTTTTGTTGTGCTGGCTGGAATAACAAAAATTTCAAATTCCTTTTTCAGCATGGCTGCCTGCAGCGATGGCTGCCCCAACCCCAGTTTCTGCTTTAGTCCATTCTTCTACTTTGGTTACTGCTGGGGTTTATTTACTAATTCGTTTTAGCAATGTTTTAACTGATAGTTTTGTGGAGCGAGTATTACTACTTCTTTCTGATTTAACTATGTTTATGGCGTGGGCCGGGGCTAACTATGAATACGATTTAAGGAAAATTATTGCTTTATCCACTTTGAGTCTATTAGGGTTAATAATAATTATTTTATCAATAGGGTTTTCTATATTAGCTTTTTCTCATTTATTAACACATGGTCTTTTTGGGCCTTATTGTTTTTATGCGCAGGGACTCATGAGGTAGGAGATACTCAAGATATTCGATGTATTATCTTGTATATCAAATACCATTGACTTTGTCTTGTTTAAACACAGCTAATTTAACTCTTTTTTTAGCTGGGTTTTAGGGATTTAATTTTGGAAATTGGAACAATAGCATGAATTGATTTAATTAGATTTTTTTAATTGTTTTTTCAACGGGATTAACTGTGTTATTTGTTCGTTTAAGATATTATCTAACTGGGGTGGGATTTGCTGTAAGTGGTTGTCACGGGACAGGTGATAATGCTAATTTAGTTATAGTGCGAGGAATATTGGGTCTTATTGGGGATTCTATTTTAGGTGGGGCTAGCATAATATGCTTATTATTTTCTTGTCCGCTTGTGGTAGTTTAATAAACAAATATTAAAATTAACGAATCACAAATTATAAAAAATAAGACTACCACGAGCCCCTTCTAAATAAATAATACCAACAAGTAGAAGCAAAGAAACCAATAAAGTATATAATAGTAAATAAAATCCCGCTGAATCCGTTCGGGCTGATACCCCCAACCAAAAATTAAAAACAAAGTAGGAATTTGAGACCCCCAAAAAACAAATAAAATATGAAAAGATTAGAGGAAATAAAACTCAAACACAACAAATAAAGCAATACTAAAACTAACCCGATAAAACTAACATTATAAAAATAAAAAATAAGACTTTTTCTCTAGCCATAAGTATCAAAATAACAATCCATACACTCAAGAAAACTAAAAAATAAGACAAATTATCAAATCAAAAGTTATACCCCAAACATCAAAGTTGTACTATAAAACAACCACTAAAAATTAACAAGAAAAAAGCAACAAACCAAAATTTTGAAGAACTCATCATATTTTACCTATAAATCCAACTGGGATTAAAAACATCATAAACAATAAATATTTTAACATCGCAACACAATTAAATAACCTAAATAATCATTGCCCCTTAAAATGGGGGCTTTATTTGTTAGTGGTGTTGGGACTTGGGTTGGGGTTTTATTGGGAGATTCTCGTTTAGGTAATAATCAAGTAGTGTTTGGGAGGCTTATTTTTTTATGGTTCTTACCTTATTTATCTACTAATTATTGTATCCGGTTACCTCTTTATGCTGTGGGGGGCTATAATAAAGTTGTTGACCAGGGGTGAATAGAGATATTAGGTGCTCAGGGGTTTTTATAGCGAATAGTTCTGTCCTAATTAGCAAGATGCATTTTAACGAATTTAGATTGCATTTTTTTTCATTTATTTTAATTATATTTTTAACTGTTATTATTTTTATTATTTATTTGAATAGGTTATGTTTAAAACATAGCATTGAAGATGCTAAAAAGAGTAGCTCTGCAAATGTTGGCACTCCCTAAGAAAATGTTCTCATTTTTATCTTGAAAAGGTAGTATAAATTGTTATACTGAGGAACGGGGTTTAACCGCTAAAGATAAAAGTTAGCAGCTTTTTCTTGTTAATCAACTACTTTCCTCCTTAGTGGGGGGTTATTTGGGTTTACCCATTTTTGTTATTAACAGTAACATGCCTTTGATTTGGCTTCCAACTAATAAAGTAGTGAGTTTATTTGTAATTTTACTAGCCCTACCTGGAGTTAAAACTTCAATAATATATAACATTTACAATAGGCCATTAACTATAAGGCCTATGATTTGTTTGGGGGTTCGATTTCGACTAGGCAGGACTGGGGCTCCTATAGACCCTCCAGTTACACCCATTATTGTAGTTTGGTGAAGAATCTAGCAATAGGATCTAAACCGGAAATTGACGACAAGTGACCAAACATATGCAACATTTAATCCATTTATTCGAACGTTGTTTCTCTGCTGCAACTACAAAAATCGAAGATAAATACACACCAGTAGGCCAACGACTACGGTCTTCGGAAAATTTATTTTGCCAGGCATGGCGTCACCTTTTTTATAAAACAGAATGTATTGTTCTTTATTCTTATTATACGTACAATATTATTTGAAGCCTCGCCTGTTCTCTACAGTAGATACATTAACCTTTCTTGACATTTGTAATTGTTCCTAGTATAACAAAACAACAATTCCTGAATGAAGGATTTACAAGCATAATTATGTATACACACAATCGCGTAAATCTAAAAGCTCCCACTTACACCCCTGCTTCTATTTTTTTTATTTTAGTCCACAGCAAATCAAGGTGGGTTGTCCTAGACTTCTTCTACCCTTTGAAAGCATTCTTTATGGCTTTTAGGTATCTAAAGTTTATGGCTGTGGAGAGGGGAGGGAAAAGATTCGGTATGGTGTCGGCTAGGGCTTATGCTGAAGGTGTCATCCCGACATTTGCCTGGTTTCAATGAGAAAAACCTCAATCAGGATGGTCAACCGCTGGGATCTAGCCCATGATTTCCCAAACTCTACATCAAAGCTCTGCAACTAAGCTATGTCGGCTCGGTCCGTACTTCTTCCTTTTTTTCATATACTGTACATAGTCTTGTAGGAGACAATCTCATGACATGATACGGTAATACTAACAACTTATTGTATTTCCCTGGCCGAAAAATAAACAGTTAATTCAGCAATGTTGAGATGAATACGTTTTTCTGAATTTAGCGGGAAAACGGACACAAAGTTCTACGGAATGTACTGTAGGAAATGTGATGTTGATCTTTGCATATGTGATTGCTTTGAAATTTAACATATCAAAGGCCAATATTGGGAATGTTACGGCAAATATTCGGTTAATAGAATATAGCATGACACATTTGATCAGATAGACTTAATACATAACATATGTAGACCATTGGCGTAGTATTCGGGAGGTCGTGAGTTCAATATCCCAGCGGCCGACCAGCCTGATAGAGGTTTTCCAGGCTTTTTCCTCAGTCACACCAAGCAAATGCCGGAATTGCATCTTGTTTCGATCTTATTCCAGTGGTATTCATTCCTTTCGTTTTGATCGCTTCATTTCCATTCCTTGTTATTCCGATCGGCTTTATTCCCGTCGGTGTTATTCCATCAGAAACATTTCAATTTTGGGATTCAACAATTCAGACTTTGGGCCAACATCTTGGCGAACCCTTTTCCCTTCCCCTATCCCGATCTGAGCCTTAGATGCCTAAAAACCATAAATAAAAGTCATACCCCTTCCCTAAAGTAATAACGTTATCAGTAGTGATGCATTGGTTGTATCCTCTTCAGAATATAGTTTGAATTTGTTTTAATGGTTCACTCATCAGTTGTTTGTAACTCTGTCGCTCTCTTTCTCTGACACACAAACGCGCGCGCGCGAGCTCCGCAACTCAACCTGCTTGTACTGGTTTCTAAGGAACAACAAATTCCTCATTTTACAAATTAAAACAAAATCGAAAGAACAAGCGTTTTTCTTGATGTTGTAATCGACCAATGAAAATGGATTTATTGGTCATGTGTGTTTCTTCTGTCAGGTTGGTACTTACGGGTGGGTGTGTTTGAAGTTGCGTGCTTAGGGAATAAATCCTCCTTTGTGTCATGTAAATAGGACAATTGCGAGGCGAGGAGTGACCGTTCGAAGTGATTCTTATGAAATTAAGCTAATATTATTATTTCGATACCACTGATTTATTGCTCATCACAATCACAAGTAAGTATAACTAAATATTGTACGCTGAATTACGAGACAGAATAATATTCAACCAAAATATTCCTGTCGTAATTCAGTACGAGAGGACAAAATGTGATGCTTCAATTTCCCCCATAAAAAAATCAACATTTCCTTCATTTTTTAAAGTAAAATAAAGCTGTAGCTACTAGTTAATTATGGCCTCATCGGAAAGAATTTTGCGTTTTTTTAGAAATTAAATTATTTTATCTTTATATTTAATGTAAACCAATAAAAAAAATGGTGGAAATAATCGCTGCATAAAATGGTTGTGTGTTTTTTTTTTCTATCTTAGTGACCACATTTGTGTTGAATCAACACAAAAAAAGTGTTGAATTCGGGAATTCTCAGGATTCTCTTTGTGCTAGTAGGACAACCTCCATTGCGTTGAACCACCGAGATCAACACCATTTGTTGAGTTGATACAACAAAAGAAAAGCATTGGTTGTCGCCCTGGGACATCGGAAAATGATTATCTAATGCCTTTTGAAGAGGCAGATTTTCTCGCCTCTTCTGAACAAAAATAATAATTTCTGAAACTGCTTTTATTTGTGTGTCTAGCATAATTCTGAAATATTTTTTCATGCCTATTTCTACAGCAAGTAATTTCACAATACATGCCCAGCATATTGTTTTGCACGGTCCTTTTTAATTATAATTTCAGTCTACTTCACTCAACAGCACGCAACATAAATGCCTATTCCATATCCTAAAGAAAATAATAATATTTTAGATATATTTCTTAAGTTAAAATGTAGACCTAGACACTCTGAGCCCGCCTCAGCCAGAGCGGGCCAAAGAGCGATATTTCAGGAAAACAGTAGCCGTTGGTTGGAAGGCGCTTGACGTCTCTATACGGACCGATGAGAATGTGTATGTAGCGAGAGCATAGGGAAGTCCATAATAACGATGGATATAAATAAATTTTTCACCTGATGATTATATTGGGCTATGACAAAAATACTTGTTTTTAAATTTTCATGGTTCTGATAATGAGTGTAGACTATTAAACTGCATAAAAATAAACGACGTTTTCTAAATAGTAAGGCAAATATTTCATAAGCAAATGGAAAATCGCAAAGTCGCTTGTGAAGTGCTGCTTCAACGCCACGAAAGAAAATCATTGTTGTATCGAATTGTGATGGGTGACGAAAAATTGATTTATTTTGAAAACCCGAACCGGAAAAATCGTTGATTTCACCTGGCGAAGCCGGTCCTTCCACACCCAGGCCAAATCGCTTCGGCAAGAAGACCATGCTTTGTGTCTGGTGGGACCAGAGCGGTATTGTGTATTATGAACTCTTGAAGCCCAGCGAAACCGTTAATGCACAACGGTATCGCCAACAAATGATTAATTGAATCGTACATTTGAAGAAGGAAACAAATCCAAAAGGTTGTTTTGTGGGAAATTAACAAAAACTGTATAATATGTTTATTATTTATTGAAAGGAAACAATATTGCTACTGAATATTCAAAACGGTCTTCTGATACTTTCGTACTGCTCAGACAGTTTACAAGTATTGTATTTTTTTCCTGTAGAGTTATTAAAAGTTGGTGGATTTGTTTCCTTCTTCAAACGTATGGAAAAAGTCTGCACATTTTTAAATGCTGAGACGTAAGAATGGAAAACTCGACCAAGAAATGAAGAAAAACGCAAGAGAAACCTTCAAATGAATGTTATTTACAAGAAATGTATGCACAATGAACTCAAAAGTTACAAGTGGGGGCCTATGTAATAAATTCATTTTTTTTTCGTCTACCCACTGACAGATATTTCGTCCTACAAATGTGCAAAACTGCTTTTATTCCGTAACAGTGATAGTAATAGTTGCTATATGTAAATATCTGTTAACAATAGCAGTTAGAAATATCAGTGTATGAAAACGTATTTAAATGCGAGTTAGCTTTTCCCGTCTGTGAAAAAGAAGTTTAAAACAATATTTTAGAATACCGTAACCTAATTACCTGTATCTTGTTACGTGTGCAGTAGAGATATGGACGAAGGTAGTTTAATTCCTACCATAAATGTTGTAAAACTATTCTATGTAATTATCGGAGCTTGGATTGACTGGTGGAGAAGAAACAGTACATCAAAACAAGATTAAATCAAGAAAGTATAAAGCGGTGGGTACGGTGGGTAGGGGGAAGCGTAATTGTTTCATGTTGAATTATTATAATAACTTGCGACTAGCGACAGGAAGAGCTGAGCCATCCTCGCGCATTTGCATTAATCCTAAACAGTAAATAGTACTTCCAAACAACTGCATCCAGTTGGCTATTTAGCGCATTGATAGCATGTTCGAAAGCTAATGCAAATAACCCTGAATAAAAACCTGGTGTAGTTTTTTTCTTAATGAAAATCACGTTTCTCTTTATATATATATATATAAACGCATTAGGAAATTTAATAAGATTAGTGGAGGTTAGATAAGTCAGGTACGGTATTTTTAGGTAGATTTCGAAGAAAAATCTACCTATTGAGATCTGTACGATATCAAAGTATAAATATATATTTACTAACACGCTAGCGGCCATAACTTTGAAGATATTTGAACTAAATTTTTATATGTTGTTTCTAGGCTTAATAGCTCGGTCAAGTTCGTTAATGAGCTAAATCGGTCGCCATCTTGGATCCAAAATGGCCACCTAACCCATTGTTGAATAGAATACACAGCCTTAACGGCTGCAGCTAGAAATATCAAATTTGGTAACACGGTACATTATAACTTGTATGTTACTTAAATAGTACATGATGTATCCCAAGACGCCATCTTGGATTCAAAATGACGGACTTAATTATCCATTTTCGACACCGTTTGAGCTAAAGATACGATATTTGGCACAAAGGTGCATTATGACGAGTAGTTTAGGGAAATATTGTAATATTTGGGAATAGTCGCCATCTTGGATCCAAAACGACCGCCCAAAATTCCATTTTGCACCCCGCTTGAGCTGGATAAATGAAATTTTACTTAAATATGTACCATCACAAGTAGATCAAGACAATATAAGAAAACGTTCAAAAAGTTGTCAACTTGGATCCAAAATGGCCGCCCCAAAAACAAATTTTCAAATCATTGAAGGTAGAGAAACGAAAGTTTCTTTGAAGGTGTATGACCAAGAGTAGGTTACAATAAATAGGGCAAACCTCCCCTTTGGGGACGCAGCCCCCCGTGGGAGAGTGCAGATGAACTCCGTCGTGGTGTAATGCTGCAGGGAGATTTTGGTTAAGATAAAGAAGGCGCGTCCTCTCAAAAACACTGAAGTTGGGGGCGAACCCCCTACGGGGGTTTGGAGACAGCGCTCCCAGAGAAATAAAGCGAGTGTATATATATTATATATATATATATATATATATACGTCTTGTGGGGTATCGTTGAACAGCTCATGATGAATAATCTACAAATCAATATATAGTTTCTCGATAGCTCTCATATAAGGCGAAATTTGAATTTTTGAAAATAAAAAAAATCGAGCTCTGCCTCAGCCTGTAGGCCTACCGAAAGGGATTTTTTTATTGCACGCAAGATTAACTCGTGTTTTCACAACGCGCTATCGCTAGTCACAAGTGCCCTGTTGTAGTGTGTCAAATACAAGAAACGCTTATTACGGCGGGATCATTTTCGCACAGGCGCATTACTCCTTCACCGTAAATGAGACTGACAACCAGATAGTTTCCAATTATCAATTTAGTGGATTGTTAGCATGTCGGAAAGCTAATACGGAGAACCCAAGATCGATTCATGGTGTGATTTTCCTTTTCTTTTTTAAAGAAAAAAGTTTTATCTTTTCATATATGTATATATAACCATATTTTATTATATATATGTATATATATATAACAATATTTTATTATATTCATATATATATATATATATATATATATATATATATATATATATATATATATATATACTCATTGAGCTCCTGCGTAGCCTAGTCGGTAGCATGCTCGACTTCAGTGCGAGCGGTCCCGGGTTCGATTCCCGGTAGGGGTTCAAAATTTCGGTGTTGACCCAGCATCGTGAGGACAACGGGGGAGCTGCCGTGAATAAAAGTGACCGTCTCCGCCAAGTCAGACAAACACCACACACACACATTTACTGTATGTACGATTTCCTATATAAAGCCAATCAGTATTCTACCAAAACCTCCAGTACCTTCAGTTCCATAGAGGGGCCTACAGAGCTCCAGTATCTCCAGATCCATAGAGGGGCCTTCAGTGCATCAGTACAATAGAAGAAGTATCCAGCCAAAGCTTCAACCTAAGAAGGAAGATAGTTTTTTCTGAACATTTTTCATCATCTGGCTGTGACGGAATCAAAGGCTGTAGAGTCTCATTGAACATCTAACTTCAACTAAATTTCAGGTATGAATAAAGGATCTGCTTTATATTGCGAATTCTAGCGTCTGACATTTTTTAGACTTTCTAAATGTCACCTCCCGAATAATATTTGCTCAAAGTTAAATAACTCCGGTAAAACCCGTTTATTCTGTCCATCGTTAAGAAACGTGGTGTGTTAAAATGTAACCAAATAACGATTAATTTACATCGGTAACAATCCCTTTCGTATTCAAGCGAGTCTCAAGAATAGTCGAGCTTCGCTACGCCAAAACCCTAAATTTACGCTCTAACATCTTTACAAACGGTTCCGAAAACACCAAAGTATACGCAATCCATTCAATGAGTACACAGTAACTTTCAAGACGTTCACATTATATAGCTATGAGTTGTTGTAGCCATTGATCAAACCATTGCTCTGACGATCGGTGTTCACTTCGTTCGTTGCGCCCAAAGTCCATGCAACTCCTTGTCAACGTGAGTCTAATCTGCATTGTACACTTGCTAAAGCAGGCAGTCTGCACAGATAATCAGATTTCGTGTTTGCTCAATGAAGGCATCCGCAAGTCGAGCGACGTATGCTTCTTTCTCCTCCAGTTCGTGCTGACTCCGTGCGTGATTGCTCTGTCCACGCTGTTGTTTCGCTTTTTGAACCTGTGCACCCACGATGAGGAAGTTTTGAACAGAAGTGTTTTGTTGGGATCCATTTGCTTGGTCAACGCCATTAACCAGATCCGTAATGTGCCATCGTTGATGACAGGGCCATTTTCCTGTTTTCCTCTGAACTGCTCGAAACTGCCTGATTTAGAGCTCGCAACGATGGCTGGTCCATCTTCTTCTCTAAATTGTACACCACGTTGATACTTCTGATGTATCTGAATGGTCACTAACAGTCGTTAGATTTCCACGCTTATCACGTGGACGTCCAGTCTTTATGTTAATACTTCAGAATGCGTATGCCCTCTTCTTGTAATCATTCCACTCGTGTTCACTTATGGCCCTTGGCTTGGTGAACTTCTGCTTCTTTTCCGGAGAAGGGCAGTACTCGGAACCCGGTGAAAGGGACGGCGAGACCTGCAACTCCTGTGAGGAACATGGCTCAACTCTTTCATCGTCTCTGAAATCCAAACGTTGATAGCATTCATCGCCATCTTCTTCGGCCAATCCAAGTGTACGTATTTCCTGAACGACTTCCATGCTACTGGTCAATAAAGA
>JAGDQP010036768.1:0-18912 GCA_022664845.1 Lepisma saccharinum | reverse complement strand
AACTACAGTAACGCGAAACGAAACGCCACACTCGGGTTCAGAAACAAAAAGCGAGAATATCTGACGCAGAAGATTCAGAAGATAGAGACAAATAACATACGAGACCTATACAAAGGGGTAAACTCGTTAAGAAAAGGTTACCAGCCGAGGTTAGGAATGATTAGAAATGAACGTGGAGATCTTCAGGCGGATTGACTAACTTTGTCGATGTGCGGACATTTTATTTCGACAAACTTCTTAATGTATACAACGGGGAATAAACAGAGGATTTCTGGATGTTATCTTGAATTATTCTGCCAGGTCCCCTCTATGGAGAGCCTCATCCGCAAATTTTTAACTTAAATATTTTTACGGTAACAATCGATATAAACCCCGTCAAACTCTAATTACACCCTCCTAATTTTGACTTACCTTCCCCCAAAATCAAAGTCCTGGCAAAATTCCTGGTCGTCTTCCCTGGTGTGTGCTATAACCGGTTTTGATGTCCTGGCTACTAGAGAGTTTGAAAAGCATTCGTATAATGGGTGAAATGTTTATCTAACATTATTTCCTAAGGCATCACATTATATAGTACTTCCCGGATGTATTAACACAGCAATAATTTTAAATACCTCTTACAGATAACAAATAGCGTATTTTATACAATATTATTTACTGTTCCCAGCCACCTAAAGCAAGTTTTCAAATATAATATTTTGTGATACAATCTTCATAGTATCGTGTAAGTGGTCCGATAACTTTCTCAATTTTTCACCTACAGATAGTGCATAAAAGTGCATGAAGTTGTGACCCGTAGCCAGTCAGTGATTGTGCCAGACCCTCTCTTTGGGGAGTGTCATACCCCAAACTTCTGGAGCGAACCCCCAGAAGTAAAAGAAATTACAGTAAAAAATCGTTAGAAACCTTGCCAAACTCTACTTACATCGTCCTAATTTTTACTTTACACCCCCGCAACTGAAAATCCTGGCGGAATCCGTACCTGTAGTCATTAATTAGTGTGTGTTAAGTTTTAAAGGTTTCTTACTTTTACCACTCAAATAAAATGTTCCCCGGATGAAAGTACCAAGCACTAGAAGGGAAGCATAATAAAATAGACGAAACATTTTCTGAGAAAAGTAGATTAAAAACTGTAGTGAACCTGTAGAGATGGAAAGATGGGAACGAATGTTTACAGTATTTTCTCCGCATTTTCTCATCATGTAAGTTATGATCCTCTTGTAGAAGTCGAGGGCTAAGGGAATGATAATAAAAAAATGTTCCAATGACGTTTTCTGGTTGGCCATTTTCAAACAAAACCCCATCCAGTTCCTTTCCTCTTGTTAGTTTACCTTTTCTTCTCTCTATTTCCCAGAATTCAACCTTAATAAATCTCTTTCTTTTGCGGATCTTTTCTTGTTGAAGTTCGAAAGCAAACAAAATGAAAGATAAGAATTTCTTCCGTCAGAGCACAGTTTTCGTCTGAAGAACTCTGAATTCGATTCTTCGACTTGTATAAAATCTTCTTACCTGCTTCGTCTTTCTCCTTTCTTATGCTGTTTTATGTTCAAGAAGATTTTGTACTTGTTTGTGTTTTAAGACCTTCGGAGAATTTCACTAACATATACATTTTTTTTTTAATAAACCTATTTAGAAGTTTCACTGTATTTCTTCTTCTTCTTAATTAATTAATTAATTAATTTATTGAAAACACAGCGATTCTATAATCAGCATTGTTTAATGTTCGCCAGCCGGACGGAATTTTTAACACATATATTATTTATACATACAAGGTGTCACTAATTCGTGGATACTGCCCTGTAGGCATATTTTATTCATGTTCTAGCAACATTGTCTTTTCTTAATTTCGGTTATCTTATGTTTTTAACCCGTCATTCAAATATCGTGTTTGTATTATTATTGTTACTTATGTCTCTTCTGAACAACTATTATATTTTCGTAGTTCACCTGTTTTAGGTATCATGTCGGCGTAAACACGCGTCGCTAAGGAAGCGTAATTTGTATCGAGGTATTTTCTTTCGTAATTTGTATCGAGGTACACCGTCAACATTTAGTGTATTAGTTTATGTCATGCTTCGACATTAATCTTCATGTGATGTGGAATGTATGTTTCCCAGATGTGTTCCTCAGGTCAACATATAGTATATGCAGTAGCGTAGATACAAATTTCTCAATGGAGGGGATATTTAGAAAATCGCTTCCTTTGCAGTTATGCAACCCAACAGAACAGCAATGAAAAATATATTTCGCTGCTTCTTTCTCTACGTAATTTAGACCAGCGCAATCATGTGGGAAAATATACATGAATAGATTATATCCTTGTAGTTGGCTTAGTTTAATTATAATTCTATAAACTTAGCCATATTTCAAATTTCAAGTTGCATTTTGTAAAGAACGAATAGTTGCTTGACCAGTACTTGCTTTTGCGCTCACTTTGATGACAGAAGTATCTTTTTCACCTGGCAGTCGTTCAGTCACATATGAAAGTTTCAATTTTTCTATTTTATTTGCTTCAGAGTATAAAATATCATCTCTGGCATAGATGTGGGTGCGGGTTGTACAAAGTCTGAAGCACTTTTAAAAAGTTTGGAAATCTGATATGCTTCTATTGTACTTTTAATCGAATATTCTACTTCCGTTAGTTTCGCTTTAGAAAGTTTCAATTATTATAGAATATTTTATATACACAGGCAAATTAAAATTCTTCTAACTTTAGCGGTCTATTTTCTCATGTTCAGTGTCTTCATTAAAAAAAAGATTAATGAAACCTTAGATAGCACTTTTGTTATCGAACTATCATTTTCGTTAGTTGATTTTTGCAGCTATTGGAATTTGACATCCTAGACCCATACTATTTTTTCATACAGCTCAGTGACGTATCCAGGGTGCGGACCTCTCCAAAATTTAGATTTCTTTCTAATCTTAGCATAACTTTAGGCGTAATTATTTGTGTATATTCTAATTTCATATTCAGACCCTCTTTGAACTTCCCCCAAATCCCTGAACACCCTGAGAAATAAATCTTAACAGATGCCTGAAAGAGATTGTCTTATACTGTAATTGGATCTCATTTTCTGGATTTGTGTAGATATTTTCATAGATTCTTCCATACATTGATTTACTGCAACTTATCATACCGTACTTAGTAATTTCTTTATGCTCTAGGCGATATACTAACACTTATCATAATGCTACAAAATAGTTCTCTGTAAGCGGATATAAAAAGTGTTCCAATTGTTCCCAAATAGTTCAATATCAGTTGAATATGAATTGTCTTAATTTCTTCCACATTGAGTTGTAAAATACGTTTAAATTGCAGCAGGGTACTGTCACATTAAGTCGAACATTTTAAAAAATTCCCAGCGAAGTGTGACCGCCATCATATTCTTATCAAAATAAGAACTTATTAACACCAAACTTTATCAGATTTGATAAATTGTTTTCCTTAAATCCCGACCTTCTGTTTTCACAACTCTCCATCCAACACCATGTTAGAGGAAGATCTGCCAGGTTGTTACCGAGTCACGTAAACAAACTTTATTTATTTTAAAAGAACTTACTCATCATTACCTTAACTTCCAACAATGGAGAGCTTTCCCACATTGGTTATATTTAGAGCTTCATCCATGAATGCAGAAAAACATCTGTATATTCAGACATCAAATTCCTTAATTGAAATCTCCCTCATATCCCCCCCCCCTTACCTACGCCACTGAGTATATGTCTATCAATGGGTCAATGGTGACCGATGATAATAAATCATCTTTAAATCTATTCATTTATATTTCTTATTGTGCATTATTTTTAGTTTATTTATCTGTTGTCCTTCTTTTCTCTCTTATGGGAATCACTTATATGTATCGTTTCTTACTCTTCCTTTTCCTTGATTACTGGTATTTAAGTTTTATTCTAAAACTCCGTTCTAAGTTCTTAATCGAATTCCTTTTCTGTTCATTTCTTTTGAGCTCAAAATCCGCATTTGGTATTGTTGATAAAAGCTCTTGTTAGCGTGCGGCTGTAGCGTAGTTAGTAGAGTGTTGGGTTAGCAATCGGAAGGTCCTGGGAGCGATCGGAGCAGGCGCCACTTTCTCCAGGGCATTTCCTCAGTCAGACCAGGCAAACGCCAGAACCGCACGTACAAATTAGGACCTGACCAAATATCTCCCCATATCCCTATCCCTGCCTGAGCCTGAAATGCCTAAAAGTCATAAACAAAATCCAAATTCAAATTTCAGTGACTACCTCTTGTTGAATTTACCGATAAAATTCAATCTCAGTTGGTAGAGTGTTGGCTCAGCATTCGATAGGACCTGGGTTCGATTCCAGCAGTCGACCATCCTGCGTTTTTCAGGCTTTTTTCTGTCACATCAGGCAATTATCGGGATGATACTTTCAACTTAGGCCTTGGCCGACTCCTTGCCGCATCTTTTCCTTTTCCCTATCCCGACGTGAGTCATATATGCCTAAAAGCCATACATAAATTCAAATTCAAATCCTTTTAAACGTTGGTTTTCGTTGTTAGTCTTGCTTAAAACCCCATTGCATTCGCATTGTAGATTTCTTTTTGGCATTAGTTAAGTTTTTGAAAGCCAAAATCTAGGTTTTGAAGAAACGAACAGTCTTGAGTTTGAAATTAAAGTATTAAATAACAACATTTAAAGAAAATATAAAACGCTACCTGGAAAAGTCTGTATCTGTTGTTCTGCAAATGATGTCAAATAAAATATACTATTATGTAAGATAAGATGTTCCCAAAAGGCTGGTAGAAAAATAATAATTTACAAAACCAAACTATTTAGCTTTTAAGAATATAGGCTACCCCAAAAGTATACTGTTACAACATAAAATATCAGACTAACGCTCCAAGTGTCTATAACAGAAGCCAGATCAGCATTTTTTGGGAAAGGTATGCAGACATCAGATGGCTGCATTTTTAGGAACTTAAGGCACTCCCTAATTGTTTTTCCTAGGGAGTACATGAACAAAATTTCACATAGGAGTTCCTTTGTTTATATCCTAAAACCCCTTAAAGTTTCATTTTGTTATTCAACCCCTCTACGAAACACAGCTTCTTGAAGTTGCTTAAAAAGCTATAGTCGTGCCAATACAAATTATCATTGAAAAATGAGGCTATTGTTAATAATATTGTATTCTATCAGAGTAATCATTTAAATCACGTGCCTTAAGCACAAATGGATTATAGTTTTCCGTTCTTTGTTGGTACACAGAGCTATTTTAGCTTTCTTCTAGCTACTGGTTAAGGAAAAACTGTGCTTAAAAAACACCCATCTCCGATCTGATGGTATGAATTCTTCCTGAGTGACAATTTTTTTGTACAAGTTATGTACACAGCCATGTCATGCGAAGAGATGGTATTCTTTTCGTTAAGCCTAATACAATCGATTGGCCTACTGATGATTTGTATTGACACGACTCTAGCTTTTTAAGCAACTTCAAGAAGCCGTATTTCGTAGAGGGTTTGAATAACAAAATGAAACTTTCAGGGATTTTAGAATATAAACAAAGGAACTCCTATGTGAAATTTTGTTCATGTACTCCCTCCGCCTTTTGATTTTCAACCCCTGAAATTTGGACAAATTTGAGATTTTATTAAATTGAGTCTCCTTTATAGAAAGGGAAATGACACAGGATTTTTTTTTTCTGCCACTACAGTGACAACAGTAGATAATAATAGCAAACTAAACGGCTTGTTATTTCTTTCCATTCAAATAGGGAAAAAATCTAAAAATGAGAATTTCAATTATATTTTACAACTGTATAAACCACGCTGTCTGATAGCTTTTTGGACCGTTTTGAGGCTGGAACTTAAAGACACAGATTTCAATATTCTCTGAGGTGTCTATATTTTAAATGTGTTTGAATTATTCAAATATCTCAACTGGTTTTTAAAATATGTGTAACTATATAATTTGCTGTTTTTGCAGTATCTCATATTTGAACACCCTGTATATCCTAAACAATGAGCATTTTTTTTTAAAAAACTGTTTTCAACTTTTCGCTTGTATATGGCATTCAATGTACTACGAGTAAATATGAAGGAAATAAAAAATAGTCGAGCGACCAATTCTCATTTTATTTGTCGAAATTCTCTGGAATGAGCCAGTGGCGATCACAGTTAGAGTGGTTCTCCTCTCCTAATACATCTAGTCAGCGTGGGAGCAGTAGACCAACTCCTCCCTCCGGGACAGGCCTCATCCAGTAGTAGATTGAATATGGGCGTGAATTATTATGATTATTATTATTACATTGGTCATTATTTTTTTGTTTTTATTCTCAGGAAGCGAAGTGCAACCATAAGGTTTCCTCTTTTCTCTTTCGAAACTATAGAACGAAGTCAGAAAATCCCCAAACCGTATTGAGTTCATTTTTCATAGGTTTCATAAAGAAAATAGTTCCTGTTATTATTCCTTTCAGTATTGAATGTAAAATGACGAAAGTAGAGGAAAGATAATTTTGCGGAAAAATCATGAAAATCCTTTCTTCAATCAGCTTATTTTCAATTGCTTTCAGTCTTCTGTTTCTTGAAGATAGGATTTCCAAATTTGTTCAGCATCCGTAGCTGAGGACCAATGGAACTGGAATGGGTGATTCCATATACTCTCGTCGAGGCAAAAAAGACCATCGTATCTTCCCGTGCCGTTCCTTTGGGGGTTTGTGTTCAACAAAGTTTGAGTCAAGAATCATAATCCACAGACTTCCTCTTTTCGATTTTCCCACAGCAAGAAAAGGAGAGCCAAGAAATAAGGGTTAGAACCATCAAGCAGCGCAAAATATCTGGCTATACAATCTACAGACAGTGATACTCAAGCCATATACATTCTGATGTTGTAATTCAATTTCACAGAGCCAAGGGTAGTGAGAAATTGAGAATCAATTTTTATGAGCAAGGGGGACAAATAATGTCACTTCTGCTACGAATGTATTCCCCGAATTCTAGAATGCTGCCACTCGTTCTAACATGGCAAGAAGACAGACGTAGTGTTATTTGCAGTTTACTCTGTGTTAACCAAAACAAAGTTGGAAAGAACACCGAATTCATTTTCTCTGTACGTAAATGCACGGAATGAATCAACCGGAAATTTTATATCCCTTCCATTTTAGAAATCGGTGGAATATTTTCATTTCTACATTTGATTTGATTTTCGCCTCACATAGAGATGAAAAGTTCTGAGCCTCACATAGAGATGATTTCACTATGCATAATATATTGAGGGCGTTACATTGTTTAATCTATCATATGTTTAAAGTTTTGAGTTAATCAATTATTTAGTAATTGTTTGAGAGGTCTATTTGTAGAAGTATTCAAAATTCCATTTACAGCGTCGCTGACTTCTTTTGATGTTCACGAGTCTTTCTCCACTGAGCTATTTAGTCAGGTTTCGAAAGGGATAGCAGTCATTTGGGGCTAAATCATGCTCGTATGGTGGGTGCCAAAGCAATTCGGGTTTTAGTTCCATGATTTTAGCCATCACAACTAACTGATGTGTGGGTAGATGAATTATCATGATTAAACAGCGTTTTCTTTTCGCCAAATGTAGCCCTTTTTTAAAAAAAAAATCATTAAATTTGCATTATATTCTCACTAAGATTGTAGACTTCTTCTTGTACTTGCAATAGTTAATTTTGCGTTGATAATATTTATTTAATACAGTGCCAATGTACCTTCGTATTGTAGAAAAACGCTCTAGAGAAAAGCACACTATTCTTCAAGGACATAATAATAAGTTAGAAAGTTTTGATACATTACTGGTAGTAACACCTTTCGCTTCTGACAAGTGACTTCGCGCAAGTTCCTCTTGCATTTCCAGAAAATTTGCAGGTGCTCTTGAAAGGTCTCGTCCTACAAATGTCAAAAATACAGAAATAAGCTAACATCTTCAAGGATTTAGGAGTTAGAGATCTTGAAACGTCAGAGACGGCACCTGTGTGATTTTGTCCGACGTAAATTTTTAATAATATTTATTGTATTTGGGATCTTTTAGAAACTATTGGTTTCTTCTTGTCATGAGCAACATTTACAATCCACAAATACCTATGCGACAGGCAGGATTCGAACCCGCAAACTCGTGAACGGCAACACATAGTCTTACACCACACGCCTATCGATGTCGACTTTGCGCCGACGTTTCGTGAATATGGTTATAATTGTCACAAAATAATGAAGAAAGGCTCATTTTGCCGGTAATAATTCAGGAAAAAGAAGTAAGCTGTGGCGTAACCCGCGGAACAGAGGAGGTGGTTGGCAGCAAAGTCCAATATCATTATTTTGTTTGGGTAAAAAACAGTTTTTTTGTTTTCTTTATCATTTCTCTAACAACACAGGACACTCGTTGGACGTCCATATCATGTACTAGTACACCCATTTTATGTTCGTTGAAATACTGGACACGAAATGGACGTTCAATGTACGTACAGAAAATGGAAATCCTGAACAGGCACTGTGTCGCCTTCAAATGAATATGTACAGAAATTGAATGTCCCGAAGACGGGTATTGTCCGATCTTGTTATGTGAACAAGAAGTGTGAGAATGCAGTGTCTCCGAAGTATTCATGAGGTGCACATACTGTAATCAGCAACTTTGTTGCTAACATTTTACGTCGCGGGCACATTCATCCCCTTAATCCTTTACGAAGATTCACAAAAATGACTTTCTTGGAAATTGGCGAGTGAACTTTCGACGTTTCACGGTTTGCAGTTCCTTACGTTGGTAAGGATAAAAACTGATTTGTGTGCTTTTACCATTCGTAAGACAAGACCTTTCAGATACACTGCAATATTTGTGGAAGGCAGTCCAACGTAAAAAAAAAAAAAAATCACGAAATTGGACTTTGCCGTCAATCATCCCCTCTTAAACTTTTAGAACTTTATTTTGCATGGGCCATATTAGTATCTGTAGGCTTCGTCCCATCACAATGATACGAATGCAATGAGTTTTAACCCCACGAACATCCATGCCGCAGGCGAGATTCGAACCGGCAACCTCCTGAAAGGCGGCCCAGCGCCCTTGCTCCCGAGGTTGGTTTAACCACTTCCTCTGTTCCTCGGGTTACACCACAGCTTTTTCTTCTACTATTGCCAGTAAAATGAGCCTTTCTTCATTGGTTTGTGACAATTATAACCATAATCACAAAACATCGGCACAAAGTTTACCCAGATAGGTGTATGGAGTAAGGTTAAGGGCTGGTGTTCACGAGTTTGCTTGTTGAGTCCCGTCCGTCGCGTGGATATTTGTGGATTGTAAAAGCTACTCGTGACAAGAAGAAGTCAGTAGTTTCTAAATGATCCCAAATACAATAAATATTATTAAAAATTTACGTCCGTCAAAATCACACATGAGCCGTCTGCTAAGGTTTCAAGATCTGTAACTCCTAATATCCTTGACGATGGCACCTTATTTCTGTATTTTTGAAATTTGTAAGACGAGACATTTTAAGAGCACTGCAACTTTTCTGGAAATGCGAGAGGAACTTGCGCGAAGTCCTTGTGAGTAGCAGACACCAACATAATTCATTCACTATCAAGTTACTTATTTCAAAGACTGTGGTAATGTTAATTTTACGAATTTAACTTTCATTATCTCTTTTCACTTGAATTTAAAGTCTTCAAATATAGTCAATGCAGATCACTAAAGTACGCCATGTTAAGTCCACGAATGAATAGCATGTAAGACTGCTTCCTCGCACACTACGTACTGCGTAATCGTGCACTTGCGAACTTAGAACTTTTGATGTCACTACATGGGAAGTGCATACTCGAAGGTACTGTTACCTTTTGGACACAGTGTTAATTTGATTTTTGCAAATTGTTTTCACACATTTGGCGTTAGGCTTATTGCTTCTTTCAGCTTTATAATCACCTATAAAACTGCCTTACTTCATTGTGGAAGGACATAATTCTATTAGATAACATCCTTACATTTTACATGGTAGTAGTGTTATTTGTAAAGGGGTTAAGCCGCAATAAACAAAATGGATTACTGCAATTTTTGGTTGATTAATAGCAATTATGTCGACCCATTTCACTTTCCAAACTCCAAGTGTGTCTTCAACGAAAGGAGGAGTGTAAAATATTTTTGTTACAAACATAAAGGAAAGTAAGCTATCTTCGACATCCTTTTAAGTTCTTTAAGCCACATTCCTCAATAGTTCATAGTCAGTTGCCAAGCTTTCATTCACTCTTCGTTTTTATTCCTTAACCTTTTTCTTCCCATGTGTTTTTGGCCTCCACTTTGACCGATGATAAATTGAGCGAAAATTGGTTTAAAACTTTTGGTCACTGCCTTGACGGTCCAAAGACTTCGATGAATAGAAAATAGAAAGATATAGGAAGAAAGCTCATCCATCATGGCTATAAAGTAAGAAAAATATTTGTGTCGTTCTTAGTAGTGAAGGATGGACTAAAGATTGAGGTTTATCGCTTGAGATACTTCAAACATCATTTCCGGTAACTTTGTATTTAACAAAAGAACGAACTAGATTCACAAATTGAAAACTAATTTTAATTCTTACTCTGTAGTTGTTGAGTGTGCTTCTGATATGTGTAGTAAACCGTATCTTCTCGATCATTTAATGCTGCCTTATTGAAAGATATAAGATTAAACGGTACAGTGCCTTTGTTAGTATGAGTTATATTGACAACGCTTTTTGGTTCAATTATATTAACAATATTTTACTCTTCAACTACAAGAAATATATTTTACAGATCAAGGACTTAAGGAACCTATATTTGAATCATAGATTAATGGTAAGATTATAGAGCGTTCGAAAAGCCACTGTGTACTTCTTTCTTTAACAATTTCGTAACATACTTTATTCTGTTATTTTCCAAATAACATTCTTCGGGATTTCGTTGTACAGTTTTATTTATCAAATACCGACAAACGTTTCAATATTTCTACTGCAAGCTTCATCAGGGGTAGTTTATGTTATATTTTCATGGTGTATTATTATGTGCTACAAATCAGCCAATTACATTGCATCAATCCTTAATTTTTCAGTTCATATTTTTGGCATAATCTTGATTTACCATCAGGGTTAAAAGAACATATGTTTTTTTTTTAAAAAAACAAAACATATGTTTAAAACGTGTTTTTATGTGTTTGTTTTAAACACGATTTTTATAGACTGTAAAAAACTGTTTAAAACGTTTAAGACGTTTAAAACGTTTTAAACATTTTCTCAAATATATATATAAAAATTGGTAGGGGTTATGAGAGGTACTCCATCTGCAGTAGCTTCTATAACGTTTCAATCGCGCTTCCGATCTATTCATTACTAAAAATTGTAGCTTCTATTTTTACCAAATTCGATGAAATTTGCTATTTATTAAAATTCAATAACAGAACTATTTATTATATAAAAGGTAAAAAGATAAAGGTATACGCTGTCCAATGCGCACGGGCCGTGAACGGCACACGGGCAATGTGTAGGTAGCGATCCACATATTCTTGACCAACGGCACCAAGTGAGGTGGGCTGGTCAGTCCAGTGCTCGGCTGCCTTTACCTTCTAAAGTGCCCAGGAATACCAAGGAAACTGTGGTACTCAATTTTGGTAGGATGCTGAGTATATCTCAGAGCGCCAGCCATGGGAATAATGAAGGAGAATTCTCCAGTGTCCTGGTCGGGATTTGAATTACACTTCTTGAAATGTTCTCTCGTTCGGGCAACAAGACCTGCCATTTCGTTTTTACACAATCTACATTTGGTTTTTACGGTTATTTTCGGAAGGATTAACTTTAATAAAGTGTGTCCAGATTAAATCTTTTTTCCTTCCTTTACAACCCACTGAGAATGAGTCTCAGAGTGTTGTAAAAAAAGCTTTTATTTTCTGGGAAGTTTTTTTTTTAATTTTTTAGTTCCTTTTCATGTTTTTTAATGTCTTTTTTTAGAAAGCAAGTATGTAATGCTTTACGCTGCAGATAATCAATGTAATCAGCAGGATTTGATTTAAACTTTCACATATTGATCCCAATTGACTATTGCTTTGTTTTCCTGCAGCCTTGTTGATGGGATTATTTATGCAGTCATCGACACATTGCTATACTTCCTATATTTTCACCCTGACAAACATAAGGGAACTAAGAACATATGGACTGAAGTTGTTTAGTATAGTTGTTTAAAATACTAATAAACCTCCAGGGAACTGAAGAAATATTTTGAATTATAGGAATTTAAATTTTTAGAGATAAATACAACTTGAAAGACATCTTTACTGTAAACTGAAAAACTATGAATTCTTACCGAAATATGCTCCCATCTCGTGTATACAATTCGTTAATTTCTAATTACGGTATTATTCAAGGAAGATATAGAGTAAGCGGGGGAGAAAAGCCCAATGGGGAAATTGCCCACCCCCTGAAAAAACACAGAAGGGAATATGAGGTGGTAACAGTAATACGATTGAATGAAGGTGCAATTATATGGAAGACGAGGGTGGCACCAAAAGAGATTGTGTGAAGAAAGTGAAGGCATACAGGCTGGTTTAAATATGCTAAGTACATATTTTTTAGTTGTAATGTTTTTAAACGTTTCAAATTTAGAGAGACAGAATGATTATACTGCTGCATTAGCGAATCTAATGAATGTGCGTTGCACAAAGTAGGGTTCTGTAGTTCTGATGTAATAGTGGTCTGCCGCCAGGTCATGCAGTGTTGTATGTTTAATTAACTGAAACTATCGTGTTTGACATAGGTTTGATTGGCCTACTAGGTGTCGGGGTCGAGTAAAATGGTCCGGGAGCGTTTAGCCTCACATATTCTCATTCTAGCAAACACGGCAGTACGCTTTAAAGCTATGTTATTGTAGTGAAAGTTGAGTCAATATAATAGAGATTATTATTTGTTTTAACTAAAAAAGTATGTCAACAAAATATGTTTGCTCTTTGTACGTTAAATTTTACTTACAAATAGGGATAGAGATGAGAAACGAAGAAAATGATTGACTACTACTTTTGTACGTAGAATACGTACAAAGAATAGTTTTTGATATGTCTATGGTGCTGCCTGCGATTGACGGGAGTAAGGGGAGCAGTGGCCCCATTTTTTTCATTTTCTGATATGTACTTCCATATACAGGGTGATTCCATGCAAGCCTTTAAAACGTACCACGCCACTTGATCCAAACTTTGTACCTGATCCAACCTTACTGCAGCACCTGAATAAGCTGCCTAGCTTTATAGCCTATCAGCTAGTTCCTCCATCTAATCAAACAGTATCACCTCCTGATTGTTCTTCTTTCACTGCGTATCCTACACTTTCTTCTTCTTCTGGTGAAATCGCTTCTTCAGCCTCTCCGACCTCTGCAGCCAACATCGCTGCTGATACTTCTACGGATGCTGACGGTTTTGTTACACCTAAGAAACCTTTTAAGAGCTCAAAAAGTAAACACGAAACGAAACCCCTGGTCCAGGTCCAGAATAAATACAGTGTTTTAAATTTCGATGAAAATACTGCCAATCTTCAGAAGAAACCCTGTCCTGTACCTGCTGTCAGCGGTCCGAAATCAGGCTCTGATCTCAAATCCAAACCTTGAGCAATTTACATTTATGGTATTACACAGAAATATACATTCACTCTAACTCTGTCAGCTACTTGCTCTTCGCCACCACGCATTCAACATGGGAAAGACTATATTCGCTTCCAGTCAAATTCACAAGCTGACTATGACAAGATAAATTTGCAACCAATGTACAATTTGCAACTACAGTACCTAAACAAGATCGTCCTCATAAAGTTGCCATTGGACACATCACTTGAAGATATTCAACATGATTTATTGCAAAAGGAGTTTCCTGTACTCTCCGTTAAACAGCTGTATGGTCAGGATAAGTTAAGGCACCAGCGAAAGTATTTTCCACTCCTTTTGGTTACACTTCAACGTACTTTTAATATTCAAGAACTCTTTAATCTGGATTACCTTTGCCATTATAAAATTTCAATAGAATTGTACAAGCCACGCCAATGTACTCAATGCTACCGCTGTCAGAGATTCGACCATTATCAGTTTACCTGCTACATGATCCCACGCTGCGTTAAGTGTGCTGGATATCACCTTACTGCTACTTGTGACAAGAAAGCTTGGACCGAACCGGCCAAATGTGTTAAATGCGAAAACTCCCATCCGGCCAATTATAAAGGATGCTCTGTCATTCAAAAATACAAAACTAGTAGAATAGTTGTTACCACCGTACAGAAGACTCCATCTCTTACAATACCTGAAAAGAACACTCAATAGAATTCGGTGCAAATCATCCCACCTGCTGATGATTCATTGCCTACACTTCAGTCCTCTGCTGACTCTCCCCAACGGGACCATCCCGCCACCAGTACGGACAACCATCCAGACAACACTCATGTTTTCCCCTTACTTCAGATATTCAGAGCGTCACCTTTCAGGACACTATGACAAAAAATAACCAATGATTCACTAAATTACAAGCCTTACGGGACGTCTTAAGATACTTCTCGAAATTATCTTCAGTATCTTCCAACAGGAAACCAAATAAGTCGCTGACTTCTTCAAGACAGACTTTTAAAACACGCCCGAAATCTTCAAATCATGACCGAAATTAAACTTTTCATCATGGAATAACGTCTTTGCTAGGAACATCTTCGTGACTCAAGTTCATCGGATGTCAGCCAATTGAACCATCTACTTCTCCTACTTTACATTTCATGAAATTTCATACCTTTTTATCCTGACAGTTTGGATCATTTTCACGAAATTTACACTATCTCTTCACTTATCTGCCCTAGGGACGCGACAGCTGCTCCCTAATCATTTTCTGTACACTTCCTCTTCATTTCGCCAACACTTCAATACATTTGGAAGGCATGAGCTTTTAGCTCGAAGCTTCACACAAAAACCGTCATTTTACTGCTGCTGCTGCTGCTTATGGCTGTACATATTTCTTCTGGGTAGAGCACATACAAATGTATTATATATATAAAAAAGTGGGCAGATATTAAAGTTGGATTCAAGGTCACACGGCTGCTACCTTTTAAAATAGCTGCCGCCCATATTCTCCGTGCTTTTCGGTTGTATCTTTGAAACCAGAGGACGCATTGAGGTATTTATTGCATTCAGATAGTGGTTTTCTAACCCAGGAAATATTATCCTGTAAAAGTAAACGTATTTGCAAAACATTTATTAACAAAAGGTGACGTACCCTAATTCATGAATACTGATATTATAGTGGATTCAGGGAAGATGCCACACATTTTGGTCTACGTCCAACATACATCCAACATAAGTGTTAAAACATCTGGCGAAGACAGGTTTAAAAACTTTTTTTAAAAGAAGGTGTTTTGAAATTACTTGTACATTTTATGATATTATTTGCTGCAACAATTTTCATAATCTCACCGTACAAACTATGTACACAGAATTTTCTCCCCCTCCTCCCTGGTTAATATCTTCTCTGAAGTATAGTATACTACGGTTAATAAACATGTGCAGACCCAAAGTTACAGAATTATTTTTTACAAAATAAAAGTAGTTCTTTACATACCTATTCTTCCACGACATCAAGCGTGAACTTCGATTCTCAACAGTGTTGAAAATGTCCAAACACAAGTCACTCTGTGTACATATTATATGGATTTGCACTCTCCAATGATGAATATTATGACTTTCTTTGTTTTCATGCATAGTAAACCAAATCGCCAATCCATTAGTGCTGGTAGAACTTTATCATTCCATTAGTGCATTCATCACTTAACACCGGCAGTATCTGCTGTGAAAGATTGTTATGCTACATTCACTTTATGATCAGAGAAAAAAACATGTTGATATTACCTGTACAAGAAGCATTTACATTGTTGTTTAATGTGGATATAGCTCTGTTGTTGTCTAGTGTTATTTAAGACCACTTTCCCAAAAGTGGCCAATCAAGATTGAGTATGAAAGAGTTTCCGATTTTATGGCGGATGAAAATGAAACATGCAGCTTTCTTTTATCTCTTATATATACAGTGTTTCCCTGAAATAATGAGACAAACTTCGGGTGGTGATTATTCACATCAAAACAAGAAAAAAAGTTTCTTTGAAGAAATTTCGAAACATGCATTATTCGAACTGGTAGATTATTATTATGAACTAGCCACGTCTTGAGGCTCCGTCCGAGCTCTGTCGAAACTATAGTAATAGCTATCGGCACATAACAGTATGGGAGGCATTAGGAAAAACAAATGAATTTAAAAATCGTTTGGCAACACTGACAACTGGGTGCCTGGGGGCGGAGATACCCAAAGTATTTTTCTATTGTGTCGAATAATGTTGATGCCCAATTTGGTGCGGATACATCAGCAGTATGGTAGTAGCTTTAAATACTGAATTATTAAAGTTGGTTGGTAACACTGACAACTGATGATAAATTTGGTGCAATCAATGCGAATACGCCCTAACGGTAACAATGAAATATGCAATTCTTGACAACAGTGACAACTGCGGCACCCGGAGTACCTATCGCAATACCCTAATTTCAAGTTTGATGCGGATATGTATAACGGTATGGAAGAATTTGAAATTGGTTGGCAACGCTGGGAACTGTGGTGTCCAGAGTATTCCTATGGCTTTTCCCGGTACCTAATGCATATGTATGCAAAATATTGTGTAAACCAATGAGGATACATCCAATGATATGAAAGCAATTTTTAAAAAAATCAGCCCGATCCGTTGAAGTGTTCAATAATTATGAGAAAAAATGCATGCTTACTTCGACGACGATGACGATACTCATGATGATAACCATACATATATAACTCTTAAATAATTATAATTAGCATATAGAAATTACAATAAAGATAATACAACAATTCTCACTGTGTTTGGTTCAGATATTCAATACTTATAAAGAGTTAGAAAATAACAATTTTTCGAGCAAACGTTAAAAGCCTTCACTTTTTAAAGCTGTTCGGATGAGAAAATTACGCATTGAAGGGATTCATATTTTTTGTTTTGTTAATTGATTTTGAACTTTTATTGGAGTTCGATATCAAACATTGTAAACCTCTTGAAAACACTTAAGAAATAATTAACTGCGTCTGAGAAACACTCTTTTATGCCACGCATGATCGCTGGTAACCTCTTTCGATTCTTTAACCTATTTTCTATCTCCTGAATTTTCTTCTTTTACTTAGAAACGATGATGAATTGCGTCAAATTGCTTAAAAAGTTTTGGTCACTACCTTGACGGTCGAATGACTGCGCTGAATAGATAGAGAAACGTCGGAAGAAAGCCCATCCATCATGGACACGTGGACATGAGAAAAAAAGGATCTAGCCCGTTCTTAGGGCGAACGATAGACTAAGTATTGAGGCT
Source organism: Lepisma saccharinum (assembly GCA_022664845.1). Classification (NCBI taxonomy): domain Eukaryota; kingdom Metazoa; phylum Arthropoda; class Insecta; order Zygentoma; family Lepismatidae; genus Lepisma; species Lepisma saccharinum. Next base: position 1,574 of record JAGDQP010036768.1, on the reverse strand, counting down.
GAACGGTCAATGAACATCAAGAAACCACAGAAAAGGGAGACCATGTTCCTTATCACTCGCCTATAGTGTAAAAACAAGTAATCTATTACAGAAATAAGAAATTTATTTTAGTATCTATTGGAAACTACTTCACGTTGGTGTGAAGTTTAAAATTCAAAACAATGTTATCATCAGAAAATTTAACATTGCATTAAAAAGACTGATTTAAAAAAAAATCGATTGGTACCACTTGAATATAATATATGAGCATGACTACTTCAGAAAGCCAAGGGATACAACAAGTAACATAGACAATTTAAAACGTTCGAGGAAATCCTTTACATATAACTCGAAAATATATATGTCACAAAATTGTTATATTTTGTACATGGATACATTAAGGTCCAAGTTTCTTTGTGCAAAATATGACAATTTTGTGTCGCATATATTTTTGGGTTATATGTAAAGGATTACCTCGAACTTTTTCAAATCGTCAATGTCACTTGTTCAATAGTAATTAAAGGTCACGTAATTAATAAAAGTGTGCATTTCTAGAAATATACCACTACACGATGACATAACGCAAAAAAATATTAAAAATGTTTTGAGGTATTGCATAATTTTCTTTTAAATGTCTAATTACCATTTTCGCCCTGTCAAAACATATAATAATACAGTCATTGGAGAAAATGATATAAACGCTTATGGAAGTGGAAACACTTTGTAGTAATACGGTGTTGGTCCACCTTTAGCACACAATACAGCTTGAATTCTGGAAGAAATAGACCGATACAATTCCTGAATGGTGGTGAGGGTAATTTGAAGCCATTCTTCGTGTAACACAGCCTCCAGCTCAGGTAGAGACGAACGAGGTGGAAACCGACGCCCAACGCTGGTTTCCGAAACAGCTCACAGAGGCTTGATGATATTCTGGTCTGGGGACTGCGCGGGCCAGGGAGGATGCTGAACATGGCTCACATGTTGATCAGCATGCTCGTGAAACCACTCTTGAACATTGCTAGCCAGCAGCGGTGTGAATGGGGACATTATCATCCTGAAATATGTCATTCCCGTCTGGAAATAAAGTTTTCTCCATTGGGTGGACCTGGTTACCGAAGGGTTCTCTATACACTGCTGCTGTGAATGCTGTGAATGTGGCAAGGGGTGCTGCCGAATACCATGATATAGCTCCCCAGGCCATAATAGAGCCACCACTATGTTTGACTGTCGGACGTCGGCAGTTCACATCATATGCTTGAAAGGATGTTCTGCAGACAAACACGAGTCCAGTGTTGGGGAAGAGGGTAAAGGGTGACTCGTCCGACCACACGACACGTTGCCAGGCCCCACAACGTCCAGTTTTTGTGGGCATTGCATCAAGCACGTGGTCTTTGAGCATTCCTGTCTGTTATTAGGGGATTGGGAATAGCAACACGCCTATGGGTACTCATTTTATGTAGCTCCCGCCTTACTGTTTGGATGACATTGGGTACTTCATGTGCAGATTAAGTTCTGTAGACAGTTTCTCGGCCGTTGATTTCATCTGCGACTTCACAATCCTCTTGAAAGTCCGGCGGTCCCTATCCTGCAGCTTC